>OY747715.1:43475238-43755238 GCA_963556495.2 Valencia hispanica
AGGGAGGTAGGTTTTTCTGCAAGTCTGCAATATGTTTTGAGACAAAAACTCTCACTGGGGTTGTCTCAAATCTAAATTTCTGATGTTTTCCTTAATTTACAAACATTATTTTGGTTTTTAATTGTGTTCTTAAAGTTTGTCAGTTATTTTCTACTGCCTGCCTAACCCTAGTAATGTTTTATTTTCTAGATCCCTCCCAGCATTAAACCTACATTACCTGACATAGCCAGTAAAGGAAACTCCTTTTCAGAGGAAACTAAAGAGGTTTGTTTTTTATTCCAATAAATTTTCTTCATGTCAAATCAGACCTTAGTGGGACGATGGCTTTCAACATTGAATGGCTCTTGTGAAAAAGAATGACATTTAGTTGTTCATTTTGCATGATTTTGTCTCATGTTAGAATCATCATTATAGTAGAAAGGTTTATTGCTCATGCTAATAACCTATACAGGGAGAATTGTTTTTGTTGTGTTTTATCAAAGGTTTTAACAGCATGATTTGTTTCATTAGCTTACCAGAATTAGATACTTGAAATCATAACTGGTGTTAATGGACTCTTAGGGAGCATAAAGTAAATATTGTTTAATTTATGCAGGCTATCATTTAAGAGTTTTTAGACCAACCGATAACAAAATTGTGCACTTTACCATGAACAGTGGATGAAACGTTTTCTAATTTACATTATGCCCTGTTTGCACCCATACCAGTCTTTAATTGCAAGTTTTAAAAAAATTGGGACAATTTACAATGCATAAACAATTATGCTGTTGGTAGAAAAGGCGGAGAATAGTCTTGAAAAACTGTGACGTTAAAACAATAGACTCAAACGTGCTCAGATAAAAGTTGTCAAAACTTTTTTTTTTTTTTTTATTTGCCATAAAACAGCACCTTTTCAAGACGCATGTGCATAAGAAGGATGGTAATATTACAAATATACTTAAAAGTTGTCACATAGCTCATATTTTAATACATTTTCTCATCGTTATCAGGGAGTTTTGAACAACGCATGGTTCCCATAGCAGGGCATCCTATTTTGGCAGGCATGTGCTTTTTGGCATAATACCGGCACTCTTCCCACATACATCACGCACTGCCCATAGTGTTGGGGGAGACCAAAAAAATGCAAGACAACAGTGCTACCAACCAATTTTGTGACAAATTATTTTTGACCAAAGTCTGCAGTGCTTGTGTTATTAGAGCAGAGACTTAAGGTGACAGTTGAGAGCTGATTCATGTGGGATTTAAATTTGTTTCTGTATTTCTATCAGCTATGTGACTTAACATCACAGGACAATTTGACAGCAGGGCATCCACGCTGAGTGCTTAAATTAATACCGGTATTTATTAATGTGCGTCAGAACTGTTGTTTAACCCTTGAGTGAGTTTTAAATTGTAAAGTTATATTCCAAATATTTAAAGGTATTAATGTTTTAATATTGTTTATATAAGCCTAAAAAGGCCTAATTAAAACTGCTTAGCAGGCGTGTATCCAGGAAGTTTTTAAAGACGGCTAAATTGGGGCCAGTAATAATCTTGGGGTGTCACACCAAAATAAAAAGCCAAAGGGAAGCTGTAATACCAAGGGGGCAGGGCCTTAACAGACATCAGATTCACAACATGAAGGTCAACGATTGTTATAGACAGAACTACATAAAACACATTCTGATTAATTGAATGGTAAATGGCCTGTACTTGTATAGTGTTTTATTTAGTCCTTGAGGACCCCAAAGCGCTTCATTTTTCACACAGTGCCTAGCCACATTGTAGCCACACCTGGGGCACACTGACAGATACGAGGCTCCCAAACACCAGGCTCTCTGACTGCCACCAGCAGGCAGAAGGACTCAACGCCAGGGCGGGGGCTCGAACCGGCAACCCTCCTAACTCCTGAGCCACAGTCACCCGTGTGAAAGGGCCAGCAATTGAAGCAATTTCTCCTCTTAGGTATTCATAAAACATCACGGACTAATCATTTAAGTAATCAGCAGTACCATATAATAAGCTGCAGCTCTAGATTGTAATAAATAGTGTACATCTGCATTTAAAAAGAAACGTTTGCACTAAAGTTGGTGATAATTTAAATAACTAAAATCTGGGGACCTACTTGTTCAGTAAGTAACACATTAAACATGTGAGAAAAATACATACTTGGATATAACCACTATCAAATCTATTTGTTAGTGGGGGGAGGGGTGACACCACAACACATTTGTGCTTAGGGCACCTAAATGGCTAGCACCAGCCCTGCGTTAAATAGGGATTGAATAAATCCATTTAATTAAGATATCACCTTATTAACTCACTATAAAACTAACCAATTTTTGTTCATCCACCTCTGTAGACGTTGTCCCAGACAATTCCCAATAGAGTGCCTGACATTACTGAGAAGACGATGAAGACTGGCCTTTCCCTAGTGGAAGAGGTAGGGATGAATTACAATCCATCCATATTGTTTTTTAAAATTGTTTTATTGTTGTTTTTAGTATTGTTATCACTAATTTAAGCTTTTAGATATCATGAACTAAAATAAGATTGTTGATGTAAATACTTTGTCGCCACCTTGTGGCTGAAATATTAATGCTCTAAGATAAGAAAACCTATTTTTTACATGTGCATACTGGTGCTTTCAATGGCATAGTAAAATCTTACCTAATAGGCTATGCTTATTAAAAATCTGGAATGCACTTAAAATATTAGTATGCTGTAGGCTTAATTTAAAATTCACAACAAAAATGTCAGTTCTGCCCACAGTTTTTGGCTTTTCTAAAATTTTCTAAAACTGGTTCTCAAACATTTCACCTGGTAAAATGAAGGCTAAATAAAGAAAAGAATAAAAAATAAAAGCTAGAGGTTAATTGACACAGGCTCTGATGCAGACGAATGTACCATACATCAATACCAAAGTCAGTGGATACAACCCATCCAAGAAGAGTGAAATATATACTATTGATTTTTGCATGTTCACATATAA
The DNA here is from genome assembly GCA_963556495.2 of Valencia hispanica. Classification (NCBI taxonomy): domain Eukaryota; kingdom Metazoa; phylum Chordata; class Actinopteri; order Cyprinodontiformes; family Valenciidae; genus Valencia; species Valencia hispanica. Next base: position 43,478,210 of record OY747715.1, read on the forward strand.
AAATAAATGGGAACGTGTTTTAAGAAAAAACTCTAGGTATATAAACATTTGATGTTTGTCCAGGAGGAGTGAATGGTGCAAGTCAATGACTTAATGCAATCTGCTGGGTTTGCTCAGATAGAAAAAGATTTGAATGATTGGAGCAATGAAAATAATTTGTTGCACTATTTAATAAGTAGGATTAATTGGAAAGTATGTATGATTAAGTTGAAATTACTTTTCTTGTAAAGTACCTTGAGATTATATATTGTGAAATGGCGTTATATAAATAAATCGAATGGAATTGATGAGAAACACTATACAATAGTTTTTGTGCTGTATGATTCTTTTTGGGGGGGAGTTAACACTGGTAGAGGACCGGGCTACTCTCTTATCCTTGTAACAATCTTTGACTTACATTTTTTAGATCACCAAACCAATTTAAATATTAGATAAAAATAACACAAATACACAAATTACAGTTTTTAAATAAAATTGTTTAGTACTATGGAAAAAAGAAAATCCAAACCTACATGATCCTATGGGAAGTGATTGAAATCTAAACCTGAACTTTTACAGCATGGTGACAAAAGTTTGTGCCATTCATACCATACCATACCATTTTTACTTGTATAGCACTTTCAAACGCAACAAGGGGGTTGCACAAAGGGCTGAAAAGTTACCAAGCCATAAATAAAAAATATATGAATAGTTAAAAAAAATAGAATAAAGAAACACAAAGGAGCATAGCAACACAGGTAGTAACAGCAATAAAATAGTCAGGAAAAATAGGAAGGTCAAGGGGACTAAGAATCAAATGCTAGGGGGAAAAAGTGAGTTTTTACATGAGTCTTAAAAGTTGTAATGGAAGGGGCGTGGCAGATTTGGAGGGGCAGGGCATTCCACAGCTTGGGTGCACAAGCCGAGAAGGCTTTATCACCGCGAGATTTACAGCAGGATCTTGGGACAGACAACAGAAGCTGGTCTGCTGGCTTAAGTGACCCCGAGGGAAGATAAGGGGAAAATAGTTGAGCAAGGTAGGGAGGGGCCAGGCCATGAAGTGACTTAAAAACGAGGATCTTTGCTGAACTGTTGTAATCTGATCACATTTGAGGATGTTCGAGCATTAATCGCTTTCTTAAAGGTATAGCGGAGGATCTTTCCGAATTTTGGAAAAGACTCTCTCTCCAATTTTTTCAAAAATGCACATGCGCAACACTATCTGCTCCCGAGAGGGAACGTCGTGTGCACGAGAGAGCATGCATGAGCCTAGTTCACCTCGTGCACGTCGTTTTCACTATGTCAGACTCACCACCGGTAAGTGAAAATCTATTTACAAGCATCTCTATAGCTAACTTTAGCATACTACAGGCCAATAAACAAGCTATCGTCTAGCATCAAACTCATCACACATAATACACCTGAAAGTGCACATGCACAGAAAGCGAAAACTACCTAGGGACGAACACGTACGACGGCCTTACGTAAACATATCACCAAAATGATTGACACTTAGGTGGACCAATAGTATAAGCTACCCATCCGGAAAAAGAAAATCCTCCGCTATACCTTTAAGGTCATGCCACAGCATCTCAGTCAGACTTCAGATCAGGACTGTAACTTGGCCATTTCAAAATCTTTGTTCTTTTATTTCTTAATGATCTGAAACATTTCAATGTGACAAACATACAAAAAATAGACAATCACAAGGAAAGAAACATGCCATTGTATGTGTCAGTGTCATTAACGTAATTGATATCTGAGAGATTGGATACTGTCTTTACCATATTGATAATGATAAGTTTAATTTTTTCTGGTGTCATGTCTTTAAATTACCTTGAAATCAAGCTGGAGAAATAATCATAGTAAAGTCTGGTTAGATGACGAGAAATTGTAGCCCCATCTATAATGGTGTGTAGATTGATGGACGGACTGTACTTATACAGCACTTTATCTAGTCTAGAAGACCCCAAAACGCTTAAAAATAATTTTGGTCATGAATGACTAAGAATTATATTATTATAGTACAGCCTTAATTTACAATGTAATACATGAGATTATAAAGTTTGAATAGAATAGAATCCTTTTATACAGACACATGATCCAACAGACATAAACAACACAATACATAGTTAAAATACATAAACGTTAAAAACAAATTAAAAACAGAAAACAGACATCATACCAAACAAACCATTAAATTTACTAGCCACCACTCACACTCACAAACACATCAACAATAAAATACTAACATAAAACACAGTTATTCCAATGTTGCCATATCTGAGACTGATAATGAACAGCACTGAGACTTTTATTAGACAGGTTCAGGAAGAACTCGTTCTTAGAGTTATCCAACCGACAGATAAATTTATACATAGAATTCCGTAAGTCCGCTGGTAATAAATTGACTCAAGCACATACAAACATTTCACTGGCACTACACTATCTTGGTAACTTGAGTAAAGATCTCATAGCATTATTGTAGGCTATTTGTATTTTCCACATACTAGCTTTCTTATAGCAGGTCCACAAGTGTGTCGTATATAAAGATCTACAATATGCATGAAACAATGATATCTTCACATTATTGGAACACATACCTAACCTGCGCACTAGGTTGTTTGGTTGAGCATACAACCTACGGCATTCTCTCAATATGTCATCATCGTCAGACAGTGTCTCTGTTAACATTTGACCAAAATATTTTACCCTACTAACCACATCTAGAACATACCCTGCTAATTGATAAGCAGTGTATTTCAGTGCAAGGTCATCTTTAGTGTGGCAGATCATCACAATACTTTTGGCAACATTACATTACGTGGTCATCCCCACGTAGAACATACCTTTAACAGCTGCTGCAGACCAACCCTACTAGGACTGAAGACAACAAGGTTATTTGCATACAAGAGGTGATTTACACAAACACTCCCAATCATGCATTCGGTATTACAGGCTTTCAGCTGCCTAGACAAATCATCGATGTATAAATTAAAAAGTACTGGCGACAGAACACCACCCTGTCTCACTCCATTGCTAACACCAAACGGTGATGAGACACTCTTCCCCACATTTTACACGCATCGTTTGGTGAGCATACCAGTAGGCCAAGATGCGAACCAAATATCTGGGCCCTCACCTATCGATCAGCTTAAGGAACAACTTTCCATGGTTGACACGATCAAAGGCTTTAGAAGCATCGATAAAATAAAAGAATACTGTCAAATTTATTTTAAGGCATAGATACACATGTCAGTGCCCCGATTAGCTTTCAAGCTAAACTGGTTATCAGTAAAATCAATAAATATGCTAACTTTCTTAACCAGAATGCTTTCCAGAACTTTAGAAATTATACTGGCTACCGGTATATGCCTGTTATTGTCTGTACAATTAAGTTTACCAGTTTTGTTTTTAATAACAGGCACTAACAGAACAGACAACATTGAGTCAGGTAGCAAACCATGTGACATGAAACCTGAGAAGCAAATGGCAAGTAGAGGAGCAATCTTAGGACAGGCATATTTTAGATGTTCAGCAGAAATGTGATCTAACCCACATGCTTTGCTGGTAGAACAATTTCTGATAGCCAGATTCACTTCCTGAGAGTTAATAATGAAACCATCCTCATTCTCTATATGCCCGGCTTCAAAAGCTTCATTCTTCATGAGATTAAAAAGTGAAATGTCAAGGTCAAATTTATTTTTATAGCACATTTATAGCAATCAATGCTGCCCCAAAGTGCTGAACAACATAACACAATTATAATAGCAATAACATAGGACACTGCAGATACAAATGGACAGACAACACACAAAATAAAAATAGCACAAGTAGAAACCATTTAGTCAATAAAAACAACCTCTAACCAATTGGGTTCTCAGTCATCCTGTCTTAAACGCCAAATCAAAGAGATATGTTTTAAGTTGAGACTTGAAGTGCTCTAAACTCTGGGAAGTTTTTAAATGAGGAGGTAGACTGTTCCACATCCTCGGGCCAGCTACCGAAAACGCTCTATCGCCCCAAGTCTTTAAGCGGGTTTTTGGTACTAGAACCACTTCAGAGCTAAACCTTAACCATCTGGCAGGAGAGTAAATTGTCAACAGTTTAGAAATATAAGATGGAGCAAGACCACATAAAGATTTAAAAACAAAAAGTAATATTTTAAAATAGATCCTGTAAGTATCCGGAAGCCAATGAAGGGAGGCCAGAACAGGGGTTATATGTTCCCGCTTGCTGGTGCCAGTCAGCAGGCGAGCTGCTGCATTCTGAACCAATTGCAGACAATTCAGGGAAGACTGATCCAGACCAACATATAGAGAGTTGCAGTAATCCAACCGGCAGGACACAAACAACTGAATAATATGCTCAAAGACTCCAGCATGTATTTTATGATTGCCTAACGATTATACACTGGCCGGGAAGCCGATATTTAAAAGTGAAGCGTTTGTTTACCCCTGGGTTCGTCAACCAGCCCACGTGCATGCGCACTTAAATACGTGATTTTAATTTCTGGCCGACTTGACGTCGAGTCGGCGCAGGATGTACCATATATAGACATCTCAGACCTATGCTGCAGGAAGCCCGCCCTCCCCCTCGCCCCTCTCCCCCTCTTATTCAGTCGAGTGCCGCCATTACTGATGGGAATGGGAATTCCAGCTCTTTTTGGAGAGCCAGTTCTTTTGGCTTGGCTCACCATAAAGAGCCGGCTCTTTCGGCTCCCAAGGGGCTCCTCAGATTTTCTGTTGCTTAAAGAGTATTTATTACCAAAATTAATGCAAAACAATGTGTACCAAATGTACCAAAACAAGCCGGGGGGGGGGGATGAAAAAAAGGCTCCCAATTACGAGCCGGCTCCCAATTACGAGCCGGCTCCCATCGTTCACTTCAAAGAGTTAGCTTTTAGAAGTCGGTTTGTTCGCAACCGACACATCACTTCCTATTCGAAGTACGAACTCGACCGTGAAAGATGGAGAAACGTAGTGCACACGTGAGTTGCTCTGTTGATGACTGCCAGAATCAAAATATTTTACGCCGGAACCCTTTACGAATTTGGGACAATATCAGGCGAAGTTGGCATCGAAGCTCCGTTTGGAAAAAGGGGCAATTCCAACAATCAGAGACTTGCTTGCAATTGAAACGGTAAGGCTGTGTTTTTATTGCTCTGCTGTGTGTAACAAACAGCAGCTAACTGCTAATGTGGCTATTGTATGCTAGCGGGAGTAGTAGATATGGGTTAGATATGCTGAAGCGTTACCTGCGGTGTCAACCCCCCTCCTTCCTGCCACCAGTCAACAATTACCTTACAATGACCGTCCACGACAGCCAAAATATCGCATCAGATCTCGCAAGACAATAATGCCTTCAGAAATAAGGGTCAGAGGAGCTCTGTGTTTATTTATTTTTTTACTTTTTTTCAACTTTTCTTTTTAGAAGGGCATGAAAGACTATAATAGAGCGTGTGTATCCAAGGTAATACTAGGCCATGACTCCTTTAAAAGAAGATTGTTAAAAACTCGTAAGAGAGCTCTTTCAGTGCTGTGACGGAGTTTAAAACCTGATTGGAATTTTTTGGTAATATTATGAAGCGACAAGTACTCCTGAAGCTGAATATAAACAACTTTTTCCAAGACCTTGGAGAGAAAGTTGAGTTTAGAGATGGGTCTAAAATTAGTAAAACAGGTCTGATCAAGATTTAGCTTTTTTTAAAGCGGTTGCACAATAGCCTGTTTAAAGCACTGTGGAACCTGACCTAAAGACAAAGAAGTATTGATAAGCTTTAAGATAAAAAATCCAACGCTGTCAAACCATCTTTTTAACATAAAAGGAGGGAGGCAGTCCAAGCAATGTTGCCAACTGTCTCCGACAGAAAGTAGCTGAAGTTGCCCCAGAAAGTCGCTAGATGTCGCCAGATGACGACATACGCTAATTTGCATAATGATGATGTCATCACGTGATGACGAATGAAACAGAAAGGAGAAAATATCTAGATTAGGATTACAGGGTTAAACAATACATTGTTTAAACAGGGGAAACATGCTACAGGGAAATGTGACTTCTGTCTTCAAGAAGAGACTGTGGAACATGTTCTATTATTTTACCTGAAGTATACTGTTGAGAAAACTGGTACAAAATTTACAAGATATCAAATTGCAACTGGACATCAAGGACCTTTTTAAACAAAATTTAAAGTTCTGGAAAAAATGTTTTTGCTGAGATATCTCAAGAAGACGAAATGAATACAGAGAATACAGTTGTTTGTTTTTTAGTACTTTGTAAAAAAATAAGTAGGGCATATTTAGCATGCATCAAATGTTTTTTGCCAACCGCCATTAAACAGAAGTTTATTGCTTTAGCTAATATTTTCAGTGGGTTTTTTTTGTCATAAGTTTTAAATGTCCTACTTTTTTGAACTCACCATACATTTCGAACGTTCCTTGAATGCACCACAGGTGTGCAATGCATAGTACAGCCAAACTTCTGCCTTAATTACCGTTGAATGATCTCTTATATACATGCAGATTTATTTTTTACTTTTGAACTAACATTAAGTACTAAATAACTTTGTTTGGGAGTGGGTGAAATGAACCGAGAAAGGTTTATGATTGGTCAGTGGACATAGACTGATCATGCAGCATACACATGCGCAGATCATTCCCTTTCTGAGCGTTGGGAAGTTAGCAAGCTGGGTCTCTAAACTGCAAGAAATATCGGCGATAAAGTTTCATAGAAAGTAGCTACGGGTGGTCAGAAATGTCGCTAGGCGCTTTTTAGAAAAAAAATCGTTATTGGGGTCTGAAAAGTTGTTAGAAATAGCGACAAAATCGCTAAGTTGGCAACACTGAGTCCAAGAGACAATAAGCAGAGTTTGTGTGATAGACAATTTATTTTAGCTCCTCCAGGGAAACAGTTTGAAAATGACCCCAAGTTGAAGAGCATGGAGGATATGAACTGGGATCAGAAGCAGAATAAAGGGGAATGGAGGACCTAATCTGCAGGACCTTCTCAGAGAAAAAGGCCTGGAATTTATCACACAAACTCTGGGAGGGCTCAACTCCACCATCATTGCTGGGGTTGACAATATGATTAAAAATTCTAAACAGAACGTGTGGTCTGTGGCTGTTTGCAGATACAACATTAGACATGAACTGTGATTTAGCTACTTTTACGGATTTTTGGAAAGCACTGCTCTTGTAATATTTGAAAAGACACTTGCAATCTGTCTTTTTTCCACTTTCTCTCAGCACGTCGGCACTCACGTCTGCATGCACGAGTAATGTCATTCAGCCATGGCTCTGGTTTTGATTTGGGGCGCATAGCTCTAACCGGTGACACAGATTCTAAAATGTTCATACATGTTTTGTTGAAGCATTCTGCAATATCTTCAACAGAATCCGACTGGAATTCCTTCGATCCAGGGTTAGTGAAGGAAGTAGAAAAGTCCAACACAGCTGTATCATTCAGGATTCTCTTCTGCATAATAACATAAGATTTAGCCACAGGACAGCGTGTGACCATAGTTAAAAGGACAGGAAAATGGTCGGAAATCCCAGAATCTGGGATGTCAGTGATGCTTATGTCCAGACCATGGGATAAAACTAGGTCTAATGTGTGGCCCTTCTCATGAGTCGGCCCACTGCGCCAAACTAAAGCACTGTATCACATTTTAAAATTCCTTTACCAAGGGTCTTGCCTCACAACACAAATGAATATTAAAATCACCAACACTTAAAATTAAATCAAACTTAAGAGTGATTCCAGCGACAAGATCTGAAAACTCCTTAATAAAATGTTTGTTTATTTTCGGAAGCCGATAAATCAGCACACATAGTGCTGGCGCTGTCAGACGCAGTTCAAAGAGCTGATGTTCAAAGTAGGGATGCACCGATCCACATTTTTTCACCTCCGATCCGATTCTGATACCTGGTTTTGGATATCTGCAGATACCGATACTATTCCGATACCAGAGCTCTATTTGCTTTAATATTATTATGATTAACATTATTGTTGATTTTATGAGGCTGTAATAAACAAATTTTTATGTATGTCCCAAAAGGTAAACGGGGGTAAGTATGAGGTCAACAAACAGCAAAAATCCTGAAAACAAATATGAAACTGTAAGGGTTAAATAGATATTTATAAAATTTCAAAACAGGGTTACTAGATACAACTGTAATATACACGACCAAAGAAAAAATCCCTGTCTTATAAACTAAACAGCCCAGATACAAATAACCACTAAGCAGTAACACAGTTTTTAACTGTCAAACATGAAACAAAAGGATACTCTTCCATACAAGTAAAATAAAAAGGGCTTCTGCATCGATCAGCACAAATAAACTACACTGACTCTTGTAGCATTTAAAAAAAAAGAAAAAAAAGAAATAAAAATCAAGTTTTTTTTCAAATATTTAATATTTGCAATAAAATCCTAATTTTCACAGCATCAATAAAACAATGGGCATCTAATCAACATAAATGCTGTAAATTATTGCTTGTGTAGCAGCAACAAAATAAAGATTTCAAATGTCAAACATTTTAAATAAACAAAAGGGCAAAAAGTGTACTGTTAACACCTTACACAAACACTTGTCAATAAAAGGGTGAATCTGAACAGCACAATTGAAGGATAGGAGGTTTGGCTTTGAATGTGACCTGGATAAGCTTAACTATTCAAGAAAATAAAATGAAAAGTAGATGACTCTGAGGGAGTCTCACTTAAATATTGGCAGGTTCTTTTTTAGGAATATGAGCATTTCTGCTCTCTCTGCTGTCAGGCGATTCCTCTTTTCATCCACTATATTGGATGCAGTACTAAAGAGTCTTTCACTTTCAACACTGGTTGAAGGGGAACTCAGGAACTTTACTGCAACAGGACCAAGGAGAGGAAAGCGAGCGTGGTTATTTGCCCAGTACTGGAAAGGGCTGTCTTGTTCACCCATAGCTGGTTCTTTCAAATACATTTGCATTTGGATAACAGCTGTCTGGGTACATTTTGCAGGTTCATCATGTTCCTCCAGAATTCTGTCATAGAGACTGCTGAAGCTACTCTTACTTGTGCTTGGAGGAGAACCAGCTTCCATGCGAGCAACCTTTTCTGCTGGCTCTGCCACCTTTGTCCCTGCTTTATGAGCTGATCCCTTTAGAAGGGCTTGCTCCATCTTCTCAAGCTCTTGTTTCAGGAGATCCTTTGCCATCCTGGCAGTTTCTCCACCCGTAAAGAATCTAACCCAAAAACAAAAGAAGTGGGTTGAGTACAACCTTGTTGCTAATGCAAGATCCTGGCCTGCATGCATGCACACACGCACACAAATACAGACACACACACACACACACGTCGGATTTAACTTTTTCTATTCAAAACTTAGCAAACAACAAAAATTATGGCATTAATAAAATATGTCTCACCTGTCCTTGTATCGAGCGTCCAGTAAAGTGGCCACAGCGTAGAGTGATTCACTTTCAACGCTGCTGAATCGCCTGCTGACAGCTTTGGAGGAGCGTGCTTTTCATTGTTCTGATGCCGCTGTCAGCGCTGCTCTCCTCGGCTAGCAGGCGTTTTAAAACGGTGACTGCTGGGATTACATCGGCTGCAGTGGAGGTCGCTGAGCTGATTTTCTTCATCAACTCCTCGAAGGGTTCCAGCACGGTCACAGTCTTTTCCAGTAAAGCCCACTCGTTGGCTGACAAGGTTGCTGGTAAGTTGTGGTCGGCAGCATAAGCACAAAGAGGTCGCTTCACTGTCAGAAGGCTTTTAATCATATAGAAAGACCTGTTCCATCTTGTCTGGACATCTTGAACAAGACGAGCTGGAGTGGTCCTGGTTCCCGTACCTTGCATTTGACGCTGCAGGTCTTCCAAGCGAGACTGGGCTAGTTGTGAATGCTTAAAATGTGCGACGATCTTTCTGCTGTTTGCTAATGCATCGCTAACCCTGCGTTGTGACATCAGCCCCTCGTGCACAACGAGCTGCAGTGTGTGAGCGAAACATCCCAGACTAGGAAGCGCCATGTCTTCCAAAGCAGCTTTTATATTACTTGCATTGTCCCGTAGAATGACATGCACCTTTTCAGGGGGGATCTCCCAGTTACCTAACATCTCAGTAATGGAGGCTGCGATTGTAGCTCGGTTGTGTGACCCCCTGAACTTTTTCACCTGAAGCACCGCACTACAGAGGCTATGTGTATCTGAGTCAACCCAGTGCACTGTGAGACTTATCAGAGACATTGGGCAGACATCTGAACTCCATATATCTGTAGTAAAGCTCAGGGCGGGAACTCCTTTCAACTTACTGGCTAACTTGCTTGACACTCGGTTGTATAGTTCGGGTAGCGCAGTCTCTGATAAATATCTCCTGGACGGTAAACTGTACCTGGGCTGCAAGTGTTCAATCAGGCTGCGAAACCCCTCGTTTTCCACCACCGATAATGGTTGGTCATCGAGTACAATGAAGTTTAGAGACTTCTCTGTAATACCTCTGGCTTTTACGTTGTCTGGCGAAAGTTTACTTTGCTTTTTGAAGGACTCCAGAAGTGATTCTTGGCGGCTCTTTTCTTCTTTCTCCCCTCTGGTTAAAAAGTCCTCGTGCTCGCTCGGGTGGTGCTTTTTCAGATGTTTGATTAAATTTGTAGTGTTGTACGTTGAGACGGAGGTTCCACCTCTCGGAACAACAACTTTGCAAACGCTGCACGTTGCGGTCTTGCTTTGCGGCGTTTCGACCGTAAAATATTTCCACACCGCGGACATGTTGTGGGAAAAAGTTCAGTGCTGCTCAGTGCTAAGTTGCTACCTACAAAGTGCAGCACATTTTTTTGGAAGGAGGCGTGTCATCTCTCATCGTCTCATCGGTGCTCAGACGCCACCTAGCCCGGTGGAGTCGTTTCAGCAGACATTGTAGACATAACTCTGGATCGGAAATTTGTCATGGTCGGATCGGAAATTTACGATCCATGAATTAAGTAGGTATCGGAACCGATACCGATACTGGATCGGATCTGCCCCATCCCTAGTTCAAAGGCCGTAAATGGCCCGACCTGGAAAGTTTTATGACACCGAAGCTGATTCCTGTAGAATTTAAAAACCTCCACCTCTACCCAAAGTCCGGGGAGAATTAAAAAAACAAGCAGTTGGGAGGAAGAAGCTCAGAAAGGGGTACACAATCCCCACTCTGAAGCCATGACTCAGTCAGAAACATGATATCTAACTGGTGTGTTTGAAAAAAGTCATTCAATAAAAATGTCTTATTTACCAGCGATCTGGTGTTTAATAAAGCCATCGCGAATACATTTTACAGCTTGATTGCGAGGCAGATAGTGAAGGTTGGTGAAATCCACACCGTGCCCACCAAGCGCCCGCTTAGAGCGATGAGTTGCAAACAGCTGATCTGACAATCCATAGTTTCCAGGAATAATAAAACGAATCCAATAAAACGAATAATAAAACGAAACATTGACAGGTGAGGGAGGAAAGTTAGAAGACTGTCCTCCCATTGCATGTCTATTCCGAAACAGTTCATAAGACGCCTTAATCCTAAAAAAAGTGACTGCCGATCATAGACGAGGAGACTTGAGATATCCCAAAACAATAAAAAATTTAAAAAATAATATACTCAAAATTAAAAAAGGATGAGAGACTGAAGGACGTGTCGCCGTACAGGCTTCAGGCGCCGCCATCGTTCAGCTCTAGAGAGTCCTGTAACTGTAATGCTGCCGCCATAGTTTAACAATATTTCCAGTACCTGAGTTGTGCAAGGTAAGGAAGTCTTGCTGTTATTGTGTCTTCTAACCTCCCTCCAGAAATCATTAATGTTATGACACAACAACTTTTTGGCCAAGGACTCAGCCCTCATAGCATGCTCATGCTTAAATATAAAACGAATGGCATACTTGTATATGGCATGTGCATACTTCTTATTCTCAAACTCAGGTCCTTGTCTGGGCTTACCAGCTTCCACCCAACTTTTAAATGCTTTACAATCCTCATTATGAGCGTAAGCAACGTGGTCGTTCCATCCTGGCCTGTTTCTATGCACAGAATTTTTATGCATGTAATAAGGTTTACTGCTTATAAACAGGGATTGAACAATGGCCTCATACAAGGAGCAAAGATCACTCCTATGCACAAGATTGCAACAATTCACATCACTGCGCAAGATGGCGTCCTTAGGCAGCTGAACCATGCTCAAGGCTGTATCAGTATGTGCACTATATTAAAAAATATCTTCCTTTGATAAAGCGGACCAATCTAGTTGTACAGACTTTTCACAGGTAAGATTTTTATATAACATAGGTAACTTTTCCACATTAATTGACACCAAAAATGGAATATGATCAGAAGTAGTAGTACCATAAAGAATTTCCACATATTGCAATAACGCATGTGCATCAACAGTATTAAAAAAGGGATCAATCCACGAGGTCGTATGCCAAGCTTCACTTATGCAAGTAAAACTGTCTGCAGGCAAAAACATTTTACTTGGAAACATAAAATTAGTATCATGACAAAACTGACACAGATACTGGGCGAATGTAGATTCTCTGTCAGAAATGTCCGCATTCAAATTCCCTCAAATGGATCACTGGGTCAAGCTTCTTTTTCCACAGAACAGCCACTCCCCCAGATATTCTGCCCCTAACAATACCAGAACTAAAGTCAGTTGTAGATTCCCCAGCTCCATGGAAGTCTGCATTTAGAGATTTCCGTTTTTCAAGATCTTCAACTGGCAGAAATGTTTCTTGCAGGCACAAAATGTCACACTTTGCCCAGCAAGTTATCAACAACTGTTCGTCGTACTTTATCTCTCTCGCTCTGCCCTAGGTGCAGACCACGACAGTTGTAAGATATAACCTGCACGAACATTGACTAGATCAAGGATATCATGCATCACCCACCGGCACTTTAAGCGTAACAGCCAGCCCAGCTGTATTTGTGCCCACAGCACCAGCTCATCTCAGTTCATAGTAACGCCTGACAAAAGCACCTTCACCCCAAAGCTCTGGACAGTACATTTCCGCAACTTCATCACAATTGGCAGACACTTTAAATGAGCCATATCTACTGTTTACAGTCTCGATCCTCTGACAGGTGACCAAGTTTTTCTTTTAAATAAAGTGATAAAGTATCCGCGTCCAAAGCAGGATCGAATCGAGTGGCAAACATACTCATCTGTTTAGACTTGACCCTTTTGATGTTTCCAGATCCAGTCCCAACAACAGAAATCACATTGAACGCCTTATTTCTCCGAGTAGATGAAGCATAGTAAGCCGACTTACTGGCTAGGTTTGCAGGTCGCCGTCCCTTTCTTAGGACATGACTGCATTTTGACGAAGGCATAGACTCCCCTGCTTCGTCATGGCCACAAGTGCCAGGCACTCCTCGATTCAGCCCCACAGGGTTTATCCCCACAGCAGCCAATCCTCTGTCCGCAGGACCCAAGCCAGCAACCTGTTCTGTTCCATTAACTGCATCGGCCTCACCAGCATCTCTTGTAGCCACGCTGTCCTCAAGTCCCCCTGTCGCCTTCTGTTGTTCACTCCCCTCGTACCTCATCATGGAGTCCTCTGGGTCCTCCAGCCTGATTACTCGTCGATTTATTTCCTGGTTCCTCACTTGGAACTGGGTGCAGCCGATTGATACACAATTCACAATTCATTTGAGATTGTCTGGTTTATATTTGATCTGTTGAGCTTTAAAGATGGGTAGTGGAAATGGTTAAATTTGCTCATAAACGGTAGTCAAGTAAAACTGACAAAATAGGCAAGGCAAATTAATTTGTATAGCACACTTTCAGCAACAAGACAATTCAAGGTGCTTTGGGTGATTAGGGAGAACAACAACAACAATAAAAACAGAAAAGAACAACATCGAAGATATAAATAAACATCCTGTTAATGACATTCCAGTTGTTAATAATGAATTAATCAAAAGCATCTCTAAACAGATGGCTTTTTAGCTTTGACTTAAAGTAACAGTGTTTTGGCAGCTTTGCAGTCGTCTGGAAGTTTATTCCAGATAAGATGAGCATAGAAACTGAACACTGCTTCTCCATGTTTGGTTCTGATACTAGGAATGTTGAGTAGAATTATTTAATCAGCCGAATAAAGTTCACCTGATCAATCGGCAGACTGTAGAAGTCTATTGGATCCAACGACTTTCTTCCAGAAACTTGAGTCCTTTTTTTTTGTTTTTTGTTTTCTATGTTTTCTTTCATACTTGCTGTCCCACACCCATTTGAGTTCATGCAGTTTGCGATACGTTATGAGCTGTTGCCAAACCCAGTATGGGGAGAATATACCAAATACAGAAATGAATACAGAAGTTGCTAATTGTTAAACAGTCAACTTTTAACGACCAATCATGTAAATGTAGATAATACGAGTGCTTTAGAAACTCAGATATTTTGTCTTTGTTTGGTCCTTTAGAGAACAACTTAATTATTGATTGACTCATTAGAAAGTCCTTCTCCTTTTGGTGTTTGAGCTTTAGATTACATAAAAAGAGAGGAGAAACACGTTAATTTGGCAGAAATACTTCTTTGCCCCAATTTTTTTAAATGATTGAAAGGCTAAGAAGCTCTGTTCCTTAATGTTGTCTCTTTTTTTTCCTACGCGTCCTGTCTCACAGTGTGGCACTCAGAATTGGTGTCTGAGTATCAAGTACAAGCCCAACAGATTTACTTTCTCAAGCAGAGCATTACAGCTTTTGCTATGGTACTCCACTTGATATATATGTGTCAAAAATCTTTATTAGAGATTGCTGTGGGTTTAAGTACCTGAAGTTATGGACACGGAAACATAAAAAACAAGAGAGAAGAAAGAAAGAAGATGAAGGAGAGAGGCAGGAGAGGTAGGAGTGTGAGTTGACGACCAGGGGCACCCCACCCCCCAGCAGGGACCAGCCGTCAGGGGCCGCCAGGGGGGTGCAGCCGGCCGATGCAGACGCCGCCACCCCTGGGGGGGGGGCGTCTGCATCGGTGTGGGCGCCACAGCGGTCGGACGGCTCCCCCAGGTCACGCGCCACCAGCACCCGGACACCAAGATCTACCAGATCCCGCCCCACGCAGAGCGCCGAGACCAGGCACCCAACCAAGGCCAGACAAACCCACCAATGAACTGACCAGGCACATAACCCACAGAACAGGCAGCGGAAAGCGCCAGGTCTGCCCCCCGCCGAGCCACCGAACAGCACCATCCAGCAATCCAAAACTGGCACCCCCAAAAGAGGTGCCCCATCAGACGTGAGGCTCATTGAAGGGCTCCTCCCCTGGAGCCTGAAAGTGTGCACACTGCAAGGTCCCTACATGTGTGTGTCTCATTAAAAAGTTATAAGTGAGAGTGTTTAAGTTTTACAGTAAAATTGGGACCCAGGCCACCACCGGACAGCAAAGATGGAAACCGCTCCCTGCACCCCAGTGACGTGCCCATGCCTCAAGACCCTGCATGAGTGGTACAATGATGAAGCAGGCGGACTGAGGCGTCCGGGGATGGGATGGGAAATTACTGTGGGACAAAATGCCCTCCTTGGGAGCCAGCTCCCCCACTGACTCCGATAGGCACCCCCGTTCAACACGATCCACCAGGGAGGGAGGCCCTGGCACGTCCAACCCAGGGCCCGCGGCGGCAGCACCACCAAAGCCCCATGGAGCCCCAGGTCGTCCCCCCATCCCATCCCAGAGAGAGACCTAAACCCAACCCGACAATAAGTCTACTATAAATACACACGACACTGGACACCCAGGTTGAGTTCAGCAGCACCCCCCCCCCGTCCAAGGGCATGAGGGAAGAGCACCTGTGCTAGATAGTAACCGCCTCCCCACCAGCAAGGGAGGCCACCAGCGCATCAAGTGTCCCAGCGCTGAGGCAAGGAACCCAGCGCACCCACCAGCTCAAATACTCCAGCGACATACCTACCCAGACCAGGAGTACACTGAAGCCCTGGGCGGCCGACCCACCAGGCCGACATCCCCCACCCCCTGACCACTGCTGTCCGATGGCTCACCAAGCAACCGAACCCAGTGCCCCCAACTACCTGCCTTGCACATCCACCACCCACCCAGTCCACAGTGGAGCCTGACTGACACAGCTGTACTATCTGAAGCTGTGTGCGGACTCTTGATCATTCCTCTTCAAATCCAAAAATAATTACTTCAGTTCTGTTTCTGCTTCAGCTGAAGAAGGTTATGGTACATCCATGCATTGATTTGCTCAATGGATTTGCTTAGTGTTTTGATGGGTCCAAAGTTTGCCTGGAGACATGACAATATCATCTGTGTAGTTATGGTAACTAATCTTATTACTCGATATAATCTGGGCTAGCGGGAGCATATAGATGTTAAACAGGAGGGGCCCTAGGGCTGTATCCTGGGAAATCCCCCACATGGGACTGTCTATTTCAATTAAAGTACTGGGGACCTGGTGAATTGCAAGTTGTGGTGTTAGTTGTGTTCCCAGTTTGACTTGTGCGTTCCTTTTGTCAGAGAAAATTTGGAAGGGAGATTAATTTGATATGAAATTTGTGAAAAATGGGCACACTTGTGTGTTATCTGCAGTTAAAGGGGGTGGGGAGCACTTGTCTTGTGCCCCTGCCTAGTCATATTATGTTATCTGTTAATCTCCGTGGGTTGGGTTTCAAGGTCAGAATTTCTTGTTATCTGCTGTGCTGGGACATCCGGTCATCTGTCTTGGTACAAATAGCAAAAAATATTGGACATCAGAAGTTGTAATCCAGCTTTGTTTACATAAAGTTCATTTGTCCTGAAGAGATGTTTTCTTTCACAGAAGATTTTGAAGTTATTAACAAATTTAGCTGTCAGTGCAGGTATTTTTAAGCCATTTAATAAGTGCATGGAGTCTGCGCAATCACCACCTGTAGGAAGTGGTCCACTGATAAAGATGGTAAGGTTTTTGTTTTTTGTAATTAAAAGTTTTGAGTTTTATCATTATATAAGCAAATCAATATATGCCCAACCTGGCTGACAGATAAAAAGTTCACAAATAAATATGTATTTTAATTTATTTCAATTTATTTATATAGCGCTGATTCACAACAGATGTCATCTCAAGGCACTTTACAAGTAGGTCATTTCAATACAAACAATCCAATCAGTTTAGAGTTTGAGGTAGTTTTCTAGTTAAGGAATCCCACAAGATTGCATCGAATCATTGACTGGCAGTTCCGCCCCGTTGATGCAGACTCCAACCACAGCAATCCCTCATACTGAACAAGCATGTAGCGACAGTGGTGAGGAAGACCTCCTCTTAAACAGGAAGAAACCTCCAGCAGAACCTGGCTCAGTACGAGCGGCCATCTTCCATGAACGTCTGGGGGTTCAAGAAGACCGAGCAGAAACACAAAAATAACAAAAGAACTGATGTAAGAGTACTTTCTATATTAAAGAAAGTAAAAAGTTGATAACAGGACGTGTGGGATGCTCAGTTACTGGGATGCCCCCCGGCCAACTTGGCATTGTAGCTAAGCAGGATACCAGACTGGGTGTAGCTTCTATGGAGATAAAAACACAGAGAAAAAGCAAAGTTAATAGTCGAAATATAAGCAAATAATGCAACTAGAGAGTAGTAGAAGAGAAAAGTAGCAGAGTGAAGAAAAGTTGTCAATCTGTCCTCCAGCAGTCTAAGCATATTGCAGCATAACTACAGAGATAGCTCAGGATGACCTAAGCCACTCTAACTTTATAGTTACCTTTATCAAAAAGGAAAGTTTTAAGCCTAGCCTTAAAAGTAGACAAGGTGTCTGCTTCACGGACTAAAACTGGGTCCTGTTTCCACAGGAGAAGAGCCTGATAAATAAAAGATCTGCCTTCCATTCTACTTTTAGAAATCTTAGGAATTCAATTCAAATTAAAAAATACTTTATTGATCCCGGAGGGAAATTAAGTAACCACCAGCAAACTTGAAGTCTGGGAGCGAAGTGCTCTGTTATGAACATATGGAAAAATCTGATCTCTGATGTATGATGGAGGTTGATTTTTAATGGCTTTATATGTAAGAAGGAGCATCCTTAATTCTATTCTGGATTTAACAGGGAGCCAGTGAAGGAAAGCTAAAAAAAAGAGAAATGTCATCTCTGTTTTTAATATTCATCAGAACTCTTGCTGCAGTATTTTGAATCAACTGAAGGCTTTTAATTACATTTTGTAGTCTTCCTGATAGTAAAGAATGACTAGTCCAGCCTTGAGGTAACAAATGCATGGAATAGTTTCTCAGCATCACTCCTGGACAGGATATTTCTAATTTTAGCAATATTCCCGAGGTGATATTCTAGATCCTCCGATTGCTAATCATTTTCTTTTTTAAGGGTGCTACACTATCTAATGCCAAACGCAATGAGGAAGTAATGCTATGAACCAGACTATCAATTTCTGAAGGGTTATAGATGGAATTGCTTCTCCCCGTGTTCCCTTGAGTAGCTAACGTGAGCTACTCTCACAAAAACATGCACCAGTCCTGGGCTGTACACTGACTCCTCCTGGCAGGCCGGGGCACCGTAGGGGTTGGGGAGGATCTGGCTGGAATAACGTGATCCTTCCACGCGCTACGTCCAGCCGGGGAAACCCCGCCTCATCAGGTAAAAAAAAGGGCCTGCTCACTCCATGAAGGAGGCTTGAGTTTCAGTGCTGGGCCCTCCCTGGGTTGACAGAGGGAGACCAAAGCCCAGGACTGGATTTAGGTAGGAACACAGGTGATAAAAAATGGGGGAAAAGCCGTGGGATAAAAAAAAATAAAAAAGAGATGGAATCGCTGCCCTCCACTGTGTTACTCTGAGACACTGAGAAAAGTAAGAATGGAACAGATTCTTTAAAACTTGTTGCAGCCTTGTCTGATAAAGCTCTACTATAATAAAATTTTCTTTCAGGTTTAGGATGGTCAGTTAAAGTAAATTCAAAAGTTATCAAAAAATGGTCAGACAGAACAGGGTTATGTGGGGTGACTGTTATTTCCTCACACTCAATGCCGTATTGTCAAGGTCCAAAGTGTGTTGACCCGAGTGGGTGGGTCCCTGTACAGGGTAGCCGCGGGGTCTTAAAGCATTAAAAAAGCATTAAATTCAGTAGGGTCAAATTTAGGCCTTAAGACATTTAAGGAAAAAGGCATTATTTTTTTTAATGACGACCTTAAATTTGACATCTTATTTTTTCAAATTATAAAAGAATTTGTCATATATAAGTGTTTAGATTTGTCTTTTATAAATAAAACATTACAGTGAAGTGCTATGGTTCCCAGCCACAAAGTATGCGACATCCCCTATCCAGAACTGCACCTGTAGTAGCACACCAGTGTTGCCAATTTAGCGACTTTGTTGCTATTTTAACGACTTTTCAGACCCCTTTCCAAAAAGCGCCTAGCGACAGATCTAGCGACATTTCTGAACAGCCTTAGCTACTTTCTGTGAAACTTTGTCGCCGATATTTTCTTAGAGACCTGTCTTGTACTGCCTCCAGACACTCAGAATGCGAATGATCTGCGCATGTGCACACAGTATTATCGCAGTACATCTGACCAATCATAAACCTTTCTCGGTTCATTTCACCCGCTTACAAACAAAGTTGTTTTGTGAAATCTGCAAGTATATAAGACCGATTTTTCTTTTATGAGCCACACACGAACATCAGGCAGAAGCTTTCTCTGGACTACGCTGTATCGCACACTTGTGGTGCGTTCAAGGAACGTTCGAAACGCATGATGAGTTCAATAACGTAGGACATTTAAATCTTATAACAAAAAACACAGAAAATAATACCAAGAGCCACAAACTTCTGTTTAATGGCAGTTGGAAAGCAAGGTTCAAAGCATACTAAATATGCCCTAGGCTACTTATTTTTTACAAAGTACTAAAAAACAAAGTATATTCTTTCTATTAATTTCATCATCTTGAGATATCTCAACAAAAATTTTTTTTCAGAACTAGAAATGCTTAAAAGTCTTTGATGTCCAATTGCATTTTGATATCTTGTACATTTTGTACCATTTCTCTCAACAGTATACTTTAGGCAAAATAATATAACATGTTCCACAGTATTTTCTTGAAGACAAAAGTCACATTTCCCTGTAGCATGTTTCCCCTGTTTAAATCATTTATTGTTTAACCCTGTATGACCAAATCCTAATCTAGATATAACTATTTAATCCTTTCTGTTTTGTTCTGTTTTTCTCATTATGCCAACTTTGAATATATAAGCCACCTACCAGTTCTCTGACATGATTACTTAATCAATATGCAAATTAGCGTGTGATATAATCTGGGTCCACCTTAGCTACTTTCTGTCAGAGACAGTTGGCAACACTGTAGCACACGTGGTGGGAAATGTTTCCTCTAATAACTACAATACGTTGTTCTCCAGCAGCAACCGAATGGGCAAGTGTTAATATAATCCGCAGTGGCCACAAAACGCGAAATATGACTGGGTCAGACCTATGCCTGGTAACGATCATGAGGCTTTTTGTTAGATCTGCCGGAAACGTGTAAACTGGAGACAATCATGGGATTGACTGCATTGGAGTCTCACATGCTAAGCAAAAAACATGTTGATATGTTAAATTTTAGCCAACTTCATGTGCCAATCGCACATTATTGTGGGAGGCAATCACCAGCAATTTCTCACTGTCACCACTACCACAGCGACTGCTACGACTAGCAACGGCAATGGACTTTTAAGTACAACCACAAACTTGCAGCCAGGGACCTGTGAATTGAGGCCAACCGTACGGTCAGAAGTTATGCGATTTAAAAACTGTTCCTTATCACCAATCCTACACTTCTAATGAAGATATTAGGAAGATATTCAAAAGCATGTTTACAGGTTCTAAAATTGCATCTGCATTCATGTGTGGTAAAAACAAGACTGCCAACATTACCAAACTTGGACTTGCATTATTTATTCCAAAGGCGCTAATCCAGGATGTAAATGATTTTAAATTTAAATGGATTTTAATTTAACCAATAAAAAGAAAAAGAAACATTTCTGTTGTAAATGTAGATATGCATTTTTCTGGCCACAAACCCGGGATTAAATTTTACTGAATGGGCATTAAAAAGGTATTAAATTTCACTACTACAAACCTGGAGCTACCCTGCTGTACTTTTTGAGTAAAGCCAATTGAGTCTAAAAGAGAATTATAGGCTATTACTTTCAGTGTCCACATGAATACTGAAATCCCCCACTATAGTGACCTTATCAGTATTTAATACTGAATCAGATAAAAAATGTGAGATCTGATCTAAGAATTGAGAATAAGGGCCTGGGGACGATACAGAACCACAAACAAAAGTGGTTGTAATGTTTTGCAACTTGGATGAGGAAAACTAAGGATTAGATGTTTAAAAGAACTGTAGCTATTATTTGGTCTTAGATTAATGTGTAAACCTCAATGAAAAATGGTTGCAACTCCTCCTTCTCAGCTATTACTTATAGAAATATGTACATTTAAATATTTGCTTAGTCAAAGTCGTCTTTATCTTTGAGATTTTCATGATTTGCTCTTTTTAGGTTAACATTTAATCCATTTGATTTTGGCCGTGGGTAGGACACTGTCTCAGAAGTACAGAAGCTGCAGAGAGGTGGGTTAAACCACAAATCTGCTTCCTGGTCTGGACCCTGGGTTATCAGTGTTTTGGAGGACTATTAAATCCGGGCAAATTCCTCGAAAGAAGAGCTGCCCCATCCAAAGGATGCCGCCTCTCCGGATCAGACCAGGTTTTCCCCAAAATGTTTGGCAGTTATCAATGTAGCCCACATTGTTTTCAGGACCCCACCTTGACAACCATGGGTGGAATGACAGCATGCAGCTAAACATGTCGTCACTGGCCCGATCAGGCCGGGGACCAAAAAAGATGACCAAATCCAACCTTGTTTTGGCAAACTTACACATCGAAGCAACACTCATTTTATTGACCTCTGATTGCTGTAACCAGGTGTCATCGCCAGCGTCAATAACAATCTTACTGTATTTACACTTATCCTTAGGCAGCAGTTTCAGGTAGGATTTGATGTTGCCCGTTCTGGCCTTTGGCAAGCATTTGTATATGGTCAATGGTGTCTCTAATGTCACGTTTCTGACTATGGAGCTGCCAATTACAAGGGTGGGCTTCTCAGCGGCTTGACTCCTTTGATTTTTGTCTCTGCTCTAATCAACAAAGCTAAAGGTTCCAGGGAAATGGTAAAAATAAGTGGATTCAAACTACACACCTGTTTAGCTGACCTAGTTATATTAAAGAACTGAGATATCATGCCATTACTGAAGATTTAAGATTTGAGTAAAAAACCTTTATACATCTGCAGAATTCATCCCCCAAACCCGAATCTTAAAGGGGGAGTATTATACAAAATGGACTTTCTGAAGCTTAATATCCTGAGAACCTGTCTTTCCCTTAATAAAAATATGCCTGAAGTGTTGCTCTGACCCATTTACTCATGTTAGAGTAATCTTTGAGTCTCTGCTGATAGTTCTCGGGGTTGCTGAAACGCACCCACCTTTTCCACTCATCTCCTTACGTACTCAACCGAGAGACTGGACCCTGCAGAGCTCCCCTGCCCCTCTCCACCCTTCACAACTCCGGCTGAGTCCCAGGTGCAGTAATTATAACACACCAGCTGCAGCCGCGCGTCTTTTGTGGGATTTTTTTCCCGACTCTGTGCATGCTGCGATGATGCACGGTATGTGACGAACTGAAGGGGGAGTGTCAGAAAGAGTAGGAGGGTCTTAGAGAGGCACAGGCGAAAATCAAAGCGTCCAATACGGAAGTAAATTTCTTTAAAGTGGATTTGGATATATGACGGACTTTTAAAAGACTTAAGGTGACAATTTTATTGGAGTGTGCTATAGAAGGGTAAAATGTGCCTGGAAGAAGCATAATACCCCCCCTTTAAGAGAGCTGCAAATAGGAAATCCCATTCTACCTTATCGAACTCTTTTTGTGCATCTAGTGATATGGCTGATAGAGGGTGAGGATTATTCCTATTCATCCAAATTAAATACAATAGTCTCCTCATATTATCCGTTGAAGATCTGTCCTTTTATAAATCCCATTTGATCCTTGTGAATAAGTTTACGTAATACCCAATCAAGTCTTAATGCTAATGTCTTGGACATTATTTAACAATCCACATTTATGAGGCTTGTAAGTCTATAATTGGCAGGGTCTGTTGAGTCCTTACCCTCCTTTGGTATCAGAGATATGATGGCCTTATTAAAACTTGTTGGAGGTGAACCATATTGATAGGCTTCCTGCAAGGGGGCTTAGAATACCAAACTTATTTCTTATAGTATTCCACTGGGAAGCCATCCTCCCCAGGTGACTCCCCATTCTTCATGCCTTTAATTGCTGTTCTAACTTCAGTTTCAGATATGGGAGCATCTAATCTGACTTTATCTTCCGTGGAGAGCTGTGGTAGTGTTACTTTTTGAAAGAAGGAATTTAGGATTATCCTTGCTGGTAGAACACGTAGATGTGTACAATTCTTCATAAAAGTTTGTGAAGACCTCATTAGTTTTCTCTGTTGATGTGTGAAGTATATAATTTTTTACAATTGCTGTATTGATATTGATATCCCTGCGTTTTAGCTGTCTTGCCAACAATCTTGCTGTTTTCCCCATTCTCATAAAAGCTGGTTTTGAGTCTAAATAGTAAATACTCTGCCTTTTTGTTATATATCTCATGCATCTCATATTTTAGTTAACAAATTTTCCTGAAGCTCTCCTTGTTATATTGTTCCACTAACTGCTTTTCCAGCTTTCCAATATCTTTTTCCAGTATTTTTATTTTTTCTTTATCCACCTTTTTTTTCCATGAACCATAAGATATACATTTCCCTCTAATAAATGCCTTAGGTGCATCCCAGACATTAGCTAGTCTTTCTGTTGTTCCTCTATTAATATCCAGAAATACCTTTATATCTTCTCCAAGTTTTGTAGCGAACTGTTCATCCTGCGATAGACTTTTATTCAGTCTCCATCTTACAACTTTACCCTTGTTAGGACTTAAGCTTATATGTAAGTCTACTGGGGCATGGTCTATTATTGCAATGACTTCTATACTACAGTCTGCCACTAAGTTAACGAGTGAAACATCATTTAAAAAAAATCTTTTTGTGAATAAGATCTATGAATGAGTAAAATGTATACTCTGTCATGGCTTTTATTTAACAGACCCAAATGCAGCGTAGTATAACAGAATGATTTAATAAGAGCAAGGAAACAAAAACACTTACAAATCTCGGGGAAACCAGGAGACCAGGAAACGTGGAGAGACATGGAGGGAAACAACGAGGGATGATAGACAACGAACCAGCGAGTAGTGACTGAATAAGGCTTGACTATATACTGAGGAGGGAATGAGGAAGTGACAGAGAAGACCAAAGACTAGTGAAAGCAGATGCAGGTGAGGGCAATGAGTGAAACTGGGTAAGGAGCAGAGTGGCAAGGAGACCAGAAAGGCAAGGAAAACAGAAAACTCTTAAGAAACTATCTAAAGATAAGACTAAGGAAAACTCTAAGGGAAACTTAAAGTGCCCCTGGCATGAAATTCCCCGCGACATTTGGGCCCTTTTCAGTCACACTCTAATAATAATAATAATGGCTTGCATTTATATAGCGCTTTTCAAGACTCTCAAAGCGCTTTACAACTCTATGTACCTTAATACTGTATCAAAGGATCGTTAGCCGTAGCTCAGCCTTGTTGTAGAATTGCAGCCCCTACTAGGAGGCCCTTCTTTTAGCATTAGCACAGAACGACCGAATTTTGGTGGGCGGGGCCAAAGCCATGCGCCTCTATTGTCAATTGAGTCTCTAACATCTGATGAAACATTGACAGACATGCATTTGCGCACCACAAATTGCCCAAATTCCAATATTACCCTATGTATGAAATGTAATTAGATTTTGGCCTAATTATATTGTGTGTTGAACAATAATCCGTTTACAAATTGCAGGCCTAATAAAATATTTGATCATCCATCTACACATCCATCCGTCCTCATTACATCTCTAGCTTCCCCACGACAGTAATGTCTCAGTTATCAGTTACTATAACTATGTAATGGCGTTTCAATTTGATACGGAATCTGATCCGGACGGCGAGGCACCTGAGGAGGAACCGGGAAGGTAGATCACTTCTTCCACAGGTGATCCAGACAGACGTGGGAAGGGGCTGTGTGTGTGTGTGTGTGTGTGTGTGCGTGTGTGCGTGTGTGCGTGCGTGCGTGTTCTTGTACTGCTATCCTATTTAGGACCTTTTCTGGCATATGTGTGTGTATGTGTGTGCGAGAGACGCGTGACTGACAGAGACGAAAAGAGAGCAGAGAATGAATACGCTGCGTGTTTTAAATAGCGTAAAAAAGAAAAACGAAACGCAATATGTGACGGTCGGTGTTGATTTTTTATTTTTTGGTCGGTGTTGAATCTGTGGCGGTCGGAGTTTAATCTGTGGCGCACCGCCACAGATTCGTCATGTTTGGGAAACACTGGTATATAACAGCTGAAGGACATTATTGTAAAAATATAGGCTACTTACTTGTATAGGGATATTTGCTGGTTCACGGAGATTTGCTGGTTCACGGAGGGTTGGTATTGATCCTGGTAAAAGTTTAAGACGATCTGCGAATCCACTGCTGTGTTGTCCCAGGTTAATAAAACATCCGTAAGAGAAATGTTTTCCACAAACGACCACTCGCTTCGGGAGTCGGTCGGGTACATTCCCTGCATAAATAAAGTCCATCCACAAGCTTTTCAGTGGCTCGGAAGAGGGGAGGACGGTTTCGATGCGGTCTGGACTCCATGCTGTCTGTTTGTTGTTTGCCTTTTACCGTAGCTCTCGTTGTTAAGGTTGTAATACGCGCCGTGGGGGGAAGGACTTAAAGAATGAAGTTCAGAGAAGGGGGTAATTGGCTGGAACTCAGTGACGACATATGCCGAAACGTGAGGTCATATGCGGAACTGCAAAACTGCCCGTTTCTGAGTGCTAATTTCACTATGTAGGCAGACTTACCCGGGGACAAAAGAAACACTAATCAATCGTTTTAACCCCTTAGGGGACATAGGCAGGCTGAGGAAACTAACAAATATGACCAAAAAACTCAAAAAAATGCAAATTTATAAACGGGATAAACTAAGGAAACACAAATGAGAAGGTGGACATAGACAGAGGTGAAAACATCTAAGAGCCAGGAGAAATACAGAAACAAGGAAGTGTAAGAAATAACTAATAAAGACAAGGAAAAACATAATAGAACTAAATAAGGAAAAGAACTAACAAAACACAAACACCTAAGAACTATGACATATTCTCGTTCTTTTGGATGTGCGAGTCTCATCTAATGTTTAATTAAAATCTCCCCCCATAATAATTTGACCCTTCTGTGTCTTCTAATATTTTATTAACCTCATGAAAAAGGATGAATTTTCTGTTTGGTGCATATACAGACCCTTTCCCAAAAAAATTAATATAATGGAAAAGGTAATTTATTTCCATAATTCCATTCAAAACGTTAAACTTCCATAGATCATAGATTCAGGACCCACAATTGTAACGATTTTAAGTATTTAGTTGTTTAGTTGTACATAATTTGGGCTTCCAGCTCATAAAACCCCCATAACAGGAATTCTGAAAATTAGAATACTGTGAAGAAATCACCCCAATATTTACAGGGCATGAATGTTTTAAACTGAGTGTCACACACTACCCATCTACTAAACTCAAAGCACCTGCACAGGTTTTCCGAGGTGCCCTTAAATTGCTTCAATTTGGTTCAATTGTCTCAGTTAGGTTCAATGTGGGAAAGACCGCAGACAACTGGCCAAAAGACAGTCATTGATACCCTCCATAGGATGGGTAAACCACAAAAGTTCATAGCTAAGGAGGCTGGGTGTTCACAGAGTGCTGTGTCCAAGCATATCAATGGAAAGTCTAGTTGAAGGGCAAAATGTGGCAGGAGAAGATGCAACAGCAGAATAGGCTTCTCAGTGGATTACCAAACAGAAGATTAATGAATCTGGTAGAGATCCAGAAAGAGTGGAATGAGGTGGGAGTCACAGCTTCAAAAACCACCACAATCAGACACATCTGGGAGATTGGCTACAACTGTCGGGTTCCTCGGGTCAAACCACTTCCAACCGTCTCAACTAGGCCAAGGACTGGACTGCTGGCCAGTGGTCCAAGGTCCTCTTTTCCAATGAAAGTAAAGCGTGCCTTTCATTCAGGAATCAAGGTCCAAGGGTTTGGAGGAAGATGGGTGAGGAACAGAACCCAAGCTGCTTGAGGTCCTGTGTGAAATATCCACAGTCAGTCATGATTTGGGGTGCAATACCCAGTGCAGGTGTTGGTAAACTCTGCTTTCTTAAATCCAAGGTCACCCCATCGGTCTACCAGAATGATTTCATCTTTCAGCAGGACCTGGCCCCTGCCTTTACCGCCAGAAGCACCAAAACCTGGTTTGATCCCCATGCCATCACAGTGTTTGACTGGCCAGTGTCACAAATGCAGCGATCAGATGGAGATCACTGCTTGGAAGATGGATGATGGACAAACCTGGATTCGAGCTGGAACTCGTGGTGCGAGGAGCTTGGATAAGCTATTAGCCGTAGGAAGCAGCTGAATCTAAGAATACAACTCAGGTTGGAGTCGTAGGAGCTGTGCGTCATAACGAGGTTGATGACTGAGCGCCATAGAGGTGAGTGACGGGAGCTTTTGAGTGTTTGGGAGGAGGAGGTCCAGCAAATGGCTGGTGAGAATCTCATCAGGAGCAGCTGCTCCGAGTTGGGTCTGATGACTTCTTGACAGCCAGCCAACTCGCCGGACCTAAACCCCACTGAGAATCTATGGGGTATTATCATGAGGAAAATGAGGGGCACCAGACTCAAAAACAAAGAAGAGATGACAGCAAGCATCAATGAAATCTGGGCTTCCATAACTCCCAGGCAATGCCACAGGCTGATTGCCTCAATGCCACGGCGCAACGAGGCAATGATTAAGCCAAAGGGATTCCCTACCAAGTTTTGAAGACATATCATTTTGAAAGTATCATATTTTGATTGATTTGATGTAATCCTAATTGCTTTTTTTCTGCAAAAACTGAGAAGTAAATAGTGATTTCTTCACAGTATTCTAATTTTTTGAATTCCTGTTTTCGTGGGTTTTAATGAGCTGGAAGCCCAAATTATGTACAAATAAACAACTAAATATTTGAAATCGTTTAAGTTGTGGGCCCTGAATCTATAATCTATGTAAGTTTAACGTTTTGAATGGAATTATGCAAATAAATGTACTCTCCCATGATATTCAAATTTTTTGGAAAGGGTCTGTAAGTTGCCAGGTGTAACCCTAACAACGTTAAAAACTGCCTCTACTACCAAAATCCATCCATGTGAGTCCTTAAATTGATATAATACTGTAACATTCAGCTTTTTTTTGATGAGAATACCTACCCCACAGCTCTTGCTTGAGAACGAATTATGAAAAACCTGTCCCACCCAATCACGTTTCATCTTTAAGGCTTCCTCTTGATCCTTAAAATGTGTTTCCTGAAAATAGGCTATATATGTACCTTTAGGCTTAAGGTAAGTGAGTATCTTTTTCTGTTTAATCAGTGTGCTGTACCCATTGATATCCCATGTCACTATTGATATGTCTACTAATCATTATATCCAAGAAGTATGTATTTTTCCCTCCTTATGCCCTGCTCCATAATGCTGTACCACATTTCTTCCAGATTGTAACAATATCTTATTCCTGCCAATAAACAAAAATAAAGGACAATAAAAGTAACTTTCTCTAAACTCTGTATCCCAGAATAGGGATATGTGCTGAACAAATTAATAATAACAAAAAAAAACCACTGCCTTTAAAACAAACATGAGAATTTAATCACCGGATCCCTCTCACTGTTTGCCGTGCTGTGTAGCGTAGAAACTTAACTAGTATCATTCGTGGTGGATGGTTGTCATCCCTCTGTTGTCCCCCACTTCTGTGGCTCCTCTCGATCTCAAACTGGTCCGCCTGCAACCTCAATCCTTCGCTCATTATCTTCATCACATATTCATTCATTGTGTTTCCTGTTTCTTTTCCTTCCTTCAGTCCCACCAGTTTGTTTTTCCGTCTTCCTCGATTTTCCTGATCATCAGCTAGATTCCACAACTGCTCCACTTTCTGTCTCAGCACTTTTTCGTCAATCACATTAGCTTTGCTATCTTCCATGTTTGCAATGCCTCTGCCTCCTCCAACCGGGTCTGTAAAGCACCTATAGCACTTTTGAGCTCTGTTGTGTCCGATTTAATTGTTCACACATCACTTGCCAATTTATTTAGAGTTGTACTTATTTTCGTTACCTCTGCAAGGAACTCGCTCATGTCAGTTCTTTGGCTATCTTTGTTGCTAACGGGGCTAGAAGGGTTAGCTTCTATTGCATTTGAGTTCTTTTGCTTGAACACTTTGCTTTCCATGATTCATCTCGTCTTCCAGCCAGTATATCTTCTCCTAACTTGAGCTGTATAGTATCACCTTCTATTTACTTTACTAATTAACCTTCCCTGGGAGGTTTGTATAGTTTAAATATTGTGAATTATAGGCGGAGAACAGGGGCATGTCTAAAGCCTAGTTTATACGTCTCCGTCCGCAGAGGTGTAGAGACACATGTATCGAATGCAACGGAGAGCGCACGTCTGTGTTTGATCAGCCCAACATCAGCCCCAGATCATTTCACCACAACGGTGCTCTAAAGTCATTAGTAGTCAATGCAGTTTTTGGCCACTAGATTTATATCGTAAAGCCAGTTTATCCAATATGGTCCAATATGGCGATTTTGAACACCAGGAGGTGTAGAGAACAACAAAACAGACCACTGTGTGTGTTTTTTTTTTTTTTTTACGTGTCCTCTTTGGCAGTGTGGGGCTCAGAATTGGTGTCTGAGTACCTAGTAGAAGCCCAACAGATGTATTTTCACAAGCGGAGCACTACAGTTTTTGCTATAGTACTCCAATTGATATATGTGTGAAAAATCTTTATTCTTTATTATGAATTGCTGTGGGTTTTATTTCCTGATGTTATGGACACAGAGACGGAAAATTAAGAGGAACAAAGAAAGAAGATGAAAAAGAGACGTAGGAAACAAAAAGTCAAGAGAGAGGGTGAGTTGAAAATACAAGAGAGGAAGGGGAACAAAGAAAACACAGGAAAACATTGAAGTCTACCTCCATACCCAGAGGACGGCAGAGAGAGGGGAAAAAACAAAACAAACAAAAAAAACAAAAAAGGAACATCGACAAAAAAAAAAAACCATCGTGAACTAAGAACTACACAACCACATCACACAAAAATGGATAGAAAAATACAACAACAACGTCACAGAAAAGCTCATGGTACCGATTAATCAAGATCTAGTAATGATAACCTCAGCCCAAGAATATATATGTAAACACCGGAGACCCCACACCTATGTGTGTGTGTGAGCATGCTGGTGCATATAAGGTTTCTCTATAAGTGTTCGATAGCTGGTGTGAGCAGGCATCGATCCGTCTCCCAGGAAAGGATGCAGACATAAAGGAGATCGGAGCCAAAAT
Organism: Valencia hispanica; assembly: GCA_963556495.2. Classification (NCBI taxonomy): domain Eukaryota; kingdom Metazoa; phylum Chordata; class Actinopteri; order Cyprinodontiformes; family Valenciidae; genus Valencia; species Valencia hispanica. Next base: position 43,508,752 of record OY747715.1, read on the forward strand.
GTCCAAAGGACCCCCAGAGCCCCAGGCGGATCCGGGGCGGGGCCGACCACATCCCCCAAGAGAGGAGCAGAGGAGAACCCCAGGGGAACGTCCAGCGGCTACTATGCAGGGGCCTGGGGGGCAGCAGTGGCGAGCCCACAGGCCCCGCCGGCAACCAGCCGCGCCAGGGCGGGCCTGTCCATGGACCGGGAGAGCCGGGGCCCAGGGGCGCCCCACCCTCAGCAGGGACCCGACTAGGGACCGGCCGACAAGGTGCCCCCGCCCACCCTAGGCCAATCCCCACCGCCAACATCCCAGCACCCCACCCCTGCCCCACGCCAGGCCGCCCCACCGATAGGCGCAGCGGATGGTCGGCATCACCAGGCCAAGCTCGGCCAGCACCTGGACACCAAGTTGTACCAGCTCCCAAGTCCTTATCCCACGCAACGCAGAGCGCCGAGACCAGGCATCTAACAAAGGCCAGGGCCGGTCCAACCCGCCAATGAACCGACCACACACTGTGCGCACAGTACAGGTGATCGAACAAGCAGAGACACTGGATCCGTATCCCGCCGAGCCATCGAACAGGCACCACCCAACAATCCCATACCTGGCACCCCTGAAAGAGGTGCCCCAACCAACCAAGGGAAGACATTGCCCCAGCGCATCGGCCGGCCGACACACTGGTCCCCCCAGGCCCGGCCAGGAACGCACCAGGTCCGAACCGGATTGACCACCGACGCACCAGTGGGAAGGGGCATCCGTCACAGGCGGGGAGTGACGGAGGGGAACTAGGCCCCCCATTAAATGTAAGGCCTGAGGTGCGCCAGGCGAGAGGGAAGCCCAAGACCCAACTTGACAGGCAGACAAAGACATACAGACACAGCCATACGTTCCCTCCCTCTTAAACACATACATTCTCACTGACTCACCAAGACACCCAAGAAATGACGCTGTACCCTCACTCACACACCCCATACAAACTTTATGCTCTCAGGTCCAGGTACTGATGCCCCAGGAGAGCCACCAGCCCCCGGACCCGGGAGATGGACCCCCTACCTTCTAGGACGGAGACAAGCAGACCGCCAAGGTCCCCACAGTGGCGTAGCAGCCCGACAGCCTGTTCCTCCTCCGGACCCCAACCCCTGATGGCCCGTAGCGAACTGGGGTGTGAGAAGACCCCTAGCCTCCATCCTCACGCTCGAGTATGGTGTTGATGCGAGTTGTTATAATGTGCATTTAAAGCAGAGGGGTGGGATGTGGGGAAGGCAGCCACACATACCCCAACCCCCACCCCGAGCCCTCAGTGTCTATATGTGGTTTAACAGTGGGCACCGGCACCAGAGGTGAAGCTGATTGAACCGCTCCCCCTCTGGATGCCGAAAAGTGTGCCCACCCCAAAGTCCCTACATGTGTGTCGCATGAAAATGTTATAAGTGGGAGTGTCTAAGTTGTATATTAAAATTGAGACCCAGTGCGAGGAGGGAATCCCCTCCTCGCACCCCAGTGATCTACCCATGCCCCAACTGTTTGTTTGTTTTTAAGTATTTAATGAGCTGAACCCCTAGTAAAAAACTTTCCAGCTCAATCAAAACTCGCTCTCTGTCGGCCATTGCTCCTTGATTGAATATGCGTTTACAAGCTGAAGTAAATAAACTTTCGTGGACCAGAAATGTCACTGTTGTAGGCATTCACACTATTAAGATCCTATTTCTCTTTATTGTGTGAACGGCATAGGCATGCTATAGGCATTCACACTACTGAGGTCCTGTTTCTCTTTATGTGAATGCTGTAGGCCTTCTTCTGGTTGCTTCCGTACATTTTTTTTAACCTTGTCTTCCTGCTGCTGTTAGATCTCTCTGCAGCATCTCACACAGTGGATCACATCATCCTTCTGTCTCGTTTGGAACTTCTGGCTGGGGTGCGTGGGAATGGTTTGAAATGGTTCACTTCCTACTTCCTACTACTGATGTCTCTTCGCCTTCTGCTAGTTTGAAACGTGGGGTCCCCCAGGGCTCAATCTTAGGTCCATTACTGTTCAACTTATACATCCGTCTGCTGGGTGACATTATCCAGAGCCACAACATTAATTACCACCTTTATACTGATGACTGTCAGTTGTATATCTCTGTTGAGTCCGGAGCTTCTTCACAGCACCTGGCAGATTGTCTCTGTGACGTTAAGAGGTGGCTGTCAGCTAATTGTCCCCTTCTTAATGAATCTAAAACCGAGACCATTGTTTTCTGTCCTTCCTCCGTGTCTTGTCAGCTTCCGGAGCCTTTCACTTTTCCCGGTATTGTAGCGGGTACTCCCAAAGTTTCCGTAAGGAACTTAGGGGTAATTCTAGATCTGCCCTTAGAATTGGACAGTCATGTCGACCAGGTTGTGAGATCTTGCTTTTTCCATCTGAGATGCCTGGCCAAGTTGAAGCCTATCCTTAAGAGGAACCATTTACACTCTGTTCTACATCCCTTTGTCATGTTGTAACTATTAATAGCTAACCCCCTCAATGTGATAAATCACTCAAGCCTTATCAATTGGCAAGATCGGTTAATAAAAGGGAGAGAAAGGAAGACCGCGTGGCGATTCAACAAAGGCTAGTTCAATTAGCAATGGTGGCTTGGACAAAGGGAGGGATGACAGTAAAGGGAATCGACGGAAGGCCACGCGACCTGTCTAAACAGACACGCGCCGACCGCAGGACAATACAACAAGCCGGGAAATAATACATTATAATATACTGCTTCTGGTTGCAAAAAAGTAAAATAATAAAACACAAAGCATGCAACATTCAGGGTCGGCATACAGCGACAGATGACCAAGAATAACAGTGGTTTACAAGTTGACAAACTTATTTTAACCAACAGAGAACAGATATTAATCTGTTAGACCTAATTCTCCTCTACCCAGACCAAATAGAAATAACCAGGTTTATCCTACTTGGTGATGACTCTCTCCACAGTCCACGACGAAGAACGTAGAACGACTTGAAAGTGTCCAGTTTAAAGGAGCAGTTTTGTGCAAAACCGAGGTCGGAAGGTGGACGTCCGATTTCAGGCGCTGAGGGACTCAGGCCTGTTTTCAATAGAGCTCAGAGGCCAGCGGACTCCCTGGTTACACGTACAGGAAGTCTGTTTGCTCGGCCGGTTCACGTCGAAGTTTAAAAAGGGGTTCTTCCTGGACCAACAGGTTTGAACGAAAAAAGGAAAAATGCTAGCAATGAAGTAAGCGTCTCCTTGCGGCTCCACGGGTAGGAACCAAAAGACGAGGATTTCATTTTTCGTGCTCCCTTTTTCAACTCTGTGATGTCATCACTGGCCACAGACCAATGAGAATGGGCTGAGGGCGGCGCAACGGATGCTGGGAGATGCAGTGCGTTCAGTGAAAGGATGCTGGGAGATGGAGTTCGTTCAGTGAAAGGATGCTGGGAGATGCAGTTCGTTCAGTAAAAGGCAATAGCTTCAACAGTCATTTCAAGGCTCATTTTCTCAGACTCCTTGCTGGCTGCCGTCTCTGCCTCTACTATTTCTCGTTTGGAGCTGGTTCAGAACGCAGCAGTATGCCTTCTGACCAGCGCACGCAAACGAGATCATATTACTCCGGTGTTAAAGGAACTTCATTGGCTCCCGGTTTCATACCGGATAAATTGTAAGATCCTGATGTTCACCATTAAAGCTCTACATGGCCTGACACCACCTTATATCTCTGAGCTGATCTCATCTTATGTCCCCTCGCGCTCGCTTTGATCAGCGGATTTGGTCCTTCTGACCGTCTCAGCAACCCATTATAGGTCACGAGGCGACCAAGCCTCCTCTGCTACTGCCCCGCACCTGTGGAATTCCCTTCCCCTATTGGTTAGGCAGTCTGATTCCCTGACAACCTTTAGGAAACACCTAAAGTCTTTTTTTCATTTCAGCTGCTTTTCATTTTAACTGTTGTTTTATTCTCTGCCTATTATATTGCTTCTGTATGCTATGTTATTTTGTATTCTGTATCTTGTTTTATTGTGAAGCACTTTGGTCGGCTCTAATGCCGTTTTTAAATGTGCTATATAAATAAAGTGGAAGTGGAAGAAAGAGGGTGAGGGCGTGGGAGGGTGGCGTGGCAGGGTGGCGAAGTCAGGCATCATGGCAAGGCCATACGTTTGGCTCTTATTTCCACAAAACTTATTTGATCTGCACCATATTGCATGGGATGGTTACTTGTCTAACCCTTAAGAGATATGAATGCAAAGTTCTGGTGGGCGTGGTCTAATTTCTGCACAGCGCCCCCTAGAATCAATAAAACAGGCAGCCCCCAGCTATATTTTATCACAGGGTTATGGAATCCGGGAGACCAATGGAGTGTCTCAGGACCTACAAAAAAGTATCTTGGAGCCATTGTCCAAACCCTACAGGAAGTCGGCCATGTTGAATCCAATCCACCATTCTGTCCCATTTGTATACTTCGTATTTGAACAAATTCCTCCTAGAGGTTTTCACTTACAGACTTGAAAACGCATAAGGAGAGACTTGAGGCATTGGGGATCAAAAGTTATCAAAAGAATTTTGCTGCATCAAAGCAGGTGGGCGTGGCTTAGCCTCAAAATAAGGCTTCTCACGCCCCCTAGAATCACTAAAACAGCCAGCCCCCAGCCATATTTCATCAGAGGATTATGAAATCCGAGATATAAATGGAGTGTCTCAGGACCTAAAAAAAGTCTATTGGAGCCATGGTCCAAACCCCACAGGAAGTCGGCCATTTTGAATTCAGCCCAGCCTTTTTGTCCCATGCATATTAGTCGTATTTGAACGAACTCCTCCTAGAGCTTTTCACTTGCAGACTTCAAAATGAGCGAGGACAGCCTTAAGACATTGGTATCAAAAGAATTTTGCTGTATCAAAGCATGTGGGCGTGGCTAAGCCTCAAAGTAAGGCTTCTGGCCATATAAGTACAAGGTGTAATAACTTGAACATACAAGGTCACAGCTGTAACAAACGTCCTGGTTCTCATCACATATCACCACTCAACACCTTCATAGGCTCATTTTCTCATGTCACTTAAGCCCCGCCCCCTGAGAACAGGAAGTGCAATGTTTTACATTGAAAAATCTGTATTTTCCTTCTTTTACCTAATCAACATTTGGCAGTGGTCAATGACTAAAAACAAGTTGGGGTCACTTCTTGTCCAGTGCTGAGGGTGTTCGAAAGAGGGTTTGGCTCCGGCGGCATGGCGTCACGCCATGGAAATATGTTTGCTTCTAATTTCCACATCCTCCCATCTGCACCAAATTCAACAACCTGGATATTCGTCCAACCCCTAACCCATATGTATGCGAATATTTGGTGGGTGTGGCCTAATTCTTTCACAGCGCACCCTAGAAGCATTGTGATAACCACCAATAAGCACTGCGTTCAACCAGGATTGTGAAATTTACAGAGTGTTTATAGTTTATGAAAACCCATTAAACTATCTTAAAGCCAGGGCCCATACCCCACAGGAAGTCTGCCATTTAGTTTGAAAGGTGCCCTTTTTTGCCTTTTCAACACTTTTTCATGCAGATTTGATCAGCAGGCTCATTGGGAGCGTTTAGAGATGTCTATTGGCAAAAATCTGCCGATATGATATGTATCACGATACATGGGAGACGATACGATATATCGCGATATATCACGATTGTGATTTTTTAAACTCAAGTTAACAGTAGGAAAACTATCACAGCATTCTAAACGCTTCAACCTGTTTCATACTTTAACACATCTAGTTTTATTAGTAGCTCTAGGCGATCCACTGGAACGAAGAAGGTGACAACCGCCACAAACTACCAGTCATGCTTTTAATTTTGCTACAAAAATTACTGTCATCATTAATGGGTCCATTCAAATCCTTAAAAAAAATGATATTGATTGATTGATATTTTTATTTTGAAAATCGATACAATATAAAATAAAATATTGCGTAAAATCAGTGTATCGATATTTTCTTACATCCCTAGTAGCGTTAATGTGGCGTTGAGGGGGCGGTGCGTGGGTCCCATGGTCGCGAGACAGGCCAGAGTGGCACTTTGCTGCGAGGGCCATTCGAGGCTGGTTGCAGCTTTAATTATGCTTTTATTGCTCACATTCAGTTAGTATCAAAATTTAAGCCAATTTTGACTTAACAGCTAAGATTACATTGCTAAATGGATTATGTTAATGTTAGTGTTTGCCAACATACTACCACTAGCATTTTAGCTAACATTTTCATTTCAGCTAATTTCAGCTAACACTTCCTTTTAAGCTTATACTGAATGGATTGAATTATTGTTAACAAACATGTTAGTGTTTCCCAACATGCTACAACTAGCGTTTTGGGTAACATTTGGAATTTAGCTGATTTTAGGTAACACTGACATTTTAGCTAATTGTGACAGTTTTTCTATGTGATAGGGTTGGCAGACTACTTTTCTTTTTTCTGCTGATTCTGTTTATTACACTTCAGCAAGTCTTCTATAGTTGACTTCAAATACTTAAGCCATTTTCTGCAAGTAAATTCAGCTTAATTCAATTCAGTTTATTTATATAGCGCCGATTCACAATAGATGTCATCTCAAGGCACTTAACCAGAAGTCATTTCAATACATTTATACAAACATTCCAACAAGTTAAAAAGTTTCCTATTTAAGGAATCCCAGCAGATTGCGTCAGTCATTGGCGTGAGGTTGGGCCCCGTTGATGCAGACTTTCCAACCACAGCAATCCCTCGTACTGAGCAAGCATGTAGTGACGGTGGAGAGGAAAAATTCCCCTTAACGGGAAGAAACCTAAAACAGAGCCAGGCTCAGTAGGACCGGCCATCTGCCACGACCATCTGGGGGTTTGAGAAGACAGAGCAGAGAAATAGTAGGAACAGAAGATCTGATATAAGAGTACTTTCTATGTGACTGAAAGTAAAAAGTTAATAACATGACACGGTGGATGTTCAGTTACTGGGAGCATCATCCCAGTCGATGCCCCCCGTCCAACCGGGCATTGCAACCAAGCAGGATACCAGACCAGGTATATCTTCTATGGAGAAAAAACACTGAGAGAAAACGAATGTTGTCCCACAGATGGGTAGGTTTTGGCTATGAATAATTATGAATAATTGCTTAGGGCAATTATTAATCAGATTAATAATTTTATGTAAAAATTACCACGTTTAGGGCACCACCTGGATTCCAGGAATATCAATAGCCAAATTGTTCAGTCTCAGTTTATGTTTATGATTACCTGCCTGATAAGGCTGAGATAATTAAAACAATATATGAAGGAATAAGTTCTTGGCGTACCTGAAAAGCAAGTTACTACACATGTAGGTGAAATAACAACAGTTTTCCAAAATACAAGAGTTTATTACAACAAGAATTCACTTTCAGTTAACATACTTTAATCAAAAAACTCACCAAACTAGTAAAAGACAACTAAACTACTAAGAAAAGAATAACGATAAAACTCACGCTCCGAAGTAAAACAGTAAAAGTGATAAAAATGCACAGAAATAGAAACAAACAATAAATTGATAATGATGTCACAGTTCAGAATGAATATGTTTGCTCAAAGACCATGGCTTGTATTGAACAGTGTTGGGAATAAAGCTAAGTTAGTTTTAAACTAATTGCGATTAGTTTAAGACTAATCAACAGATTCTGGTTTGTTTTCAAACCACCAATTCACAATGCAAAGCAGAAGTGAAGAAAAACATTGTTTGGAAGAAGCAATGTTTCATTAAACCATTTGCTGAATTAGAAATCAATAACCTTTAGATAATTGATTCTATTTAATGGATCGGTCACCGCAGTGATTGATCTAATTTAATATTTAGACTTTATGTTGACGTTAACGGCAGTACGAATTATGTCGATGTAATTTAGTATTTTGACTTAATAAGAAGGCGGTCTCAAAGATGACTTAAAAGATTAGTTTAGTGTTTAAACTATCTGTTTAAAGTCGATCTCTATTTTGAATAGCATTAACGGCAGTCTTTATTGTTCATGAGTAAAATACCATCAATGGCGGGCCCACATGGTTCACTAGAGCATGTAGCTTACAGCTAACTCACGTGGTGCTGCTTAAAGTCGCTCTGGATCATTTATTAAACATCAAACGAAAAACTGTCGCATTGAGTAACTTAGGTTGCAGGATATAAAACGACTTTCCATCGGAAACCTCGAAAATCACTGTTTAAACCTCCAGGCCGACCGGCCTGTTTGTACCCAAACAATAAATTAAATCTTACACAAAGTAACAAATCACAGTGAGAATAAACAACCCTTAAATCTTGTTTAAACTAACCTAATCTCGCCTCTGCCCAGACAGACCTTATTGAACGGTTAAAGTTCTCCGTGGATGATGAGCGAAGCCAAAACAACGTTAGCCTGCAGGCTAGCCACAGCTACAGTCCGTTAGCAGTGGGAGGATTATAGCTGTTGAATCGCGGGTAGCATTAGCTTGGAGCGTCGTGTCGTCCTCTTCGGCTTGCTTAACAGCGATCAGCTGCACCTCAGTTCACCGACACAGTACCTTCTCTGCAGGTTCAAGATAGCATTGTCCCAGGCTTTGTCGCGGTGGGGTAATGCTCCAGTCTCGACCCGGTTCTGTGGCATTCGGTAGCTGTTAGCGGCTCGCTTCATTCGGCAGCATCTGTTCAGAAAGCAGGGCTCAGGGCGGAACAGTGGGGTTTATCTCAAAACACTGGGTTGGATTCACCTGATTGATCAGCAGTATTGTCGTCCTCGGAGTGAGTTCCTCTCAGAACTCGCGTCTTTTCCCTCGCCAGCGAAGGAAGGATTGGATCTCTCCTGGCGCTGTTTGGCTGAAAGCCAGAACTGGAGAGGGTGTGAAAATCTGTGGCGGTGCCTTATATATCCTCTGGTCTTCTTCTCCTCCTGTCAGAGCTAGAATGTGGGTTAGCGCCACCCAATGGCTGTGTGTCCCCAACACAAAGTTAACAGTTGAAATAACAGAATGTACTGTAATGCAACTAGAGAGTAGTGGTAGAAAAGGAAGTAGCAGAGTGAAGAAAATTGGTCAGTCTGTCCTCCAGCAGTCTTAGCCTATAGCAGCATAACTACAGAGATAGCTCAGGGTGACCTTAGCCACTCTATAAGCTTTATCAAAAAGGAAAGTTTTAAGCCTGGCCTTAAAAGTGAACAGAGTGTCGGCCTCACGGACTAAAGCTGGGAGCCGGTTCCACAGGAGAGGAGCCTGATGACTAAAAGATCTGCCTCCCATTCTACTTTTAGAAATCCTAGGAACTACAAGTAAACCTGCAGTCTGAGAGCGAAGTGCTCTGCTAGGAACATATGAAACAATTAGATCTCTGATGTATGATGGAGCTTTATTATTCAGGGCTTTGTATGTAAGAAAAAGGATCTTAAATTCTATTCTGGATTTAACAGCAAGCCAATAAAGGGAAGGTAAAACCGGAGAAATGTGATCTCTCTTTTTAATATTCATCAGAACTCTTGCTGCCGCATTTTGGATCAACTGAATGCTTTTAATTGCATTTTGCGGACTACCTGATAGTAAAGAATTACAGTAGTCCAGCCTTGAGGTAACAAATGCATGGACTAGTTTCTCAGCATCACTCCTGGAAAGGATATTTCTAATTTTAACAATATTGTGGAGGTGAATGAAAGAAATCCTAGAACCCTGTTTATTATGGGATTTAAATATGAAACAGGTCAAAAATAACGCTGAGGTTCTTTACGTTATTACTGGGGGCCAATTTAATGCCATCCAGATGAAGTGATTGACTAGTCAGTTTCTTTTTTAGAACTTCTGGGCTTACTGCATTCACACTGCATTTTCACAGGAAATGCAGCTATCACTTTTGGAATTGGTGATATTTGACAGAATTCTGTAATTACTGCAAGCTTTAGATTCTAATGTAGTTCTTTAAATATGTGCAACTTTTAGGAACTCACTTACTACTACTACTCACTACAAATGTCAGTGTCTAAAATCTCAATTATTTCATTTGTTATTTTTTCTATCTTTTAAAAAAAATTTAATTAACAGCTCCAACTGTTTAGTTTATTTAAGAGGCATCCAAGTTCATTGTTTAGCATGGTACCAGCTGCATGTTTCCCCTTAGCTACAATCCAGATAGATATTATTCAGTCTGTTAGTATCAAACAAAATTGTTCACTAATACCAGGATGCAACAGGATGCATAACTGATTATCTCATGATGTGTTCATAGTCTTCCCAGTCAAGCGCCCTTGAAGGAAAACCATACAGACAGTCTGCTCTCTTCCAGCTTGCAGAGGTAAGTGAAAAATCTTTAAAGGTTAATGTTGTATAACGTAAAGACAACGACGTAACCATGTCTCTAGCTAGAAATTGAATACTTTCTGATCGCTGATAGTAAGCTTATATGTCAGTTTCAACATTTTTAGCCCTAAAAGCTAAATAAAATGAAAATAGTTAAAAGGATTTGGGCATGTATTTGTTCAAATTTCTTTATACATTAGAAGCAGTTGTATTTATGAGCTGGGGGTTGATAGGTGGATGGACTGTATAAGTGAGGAATTTGAAGGGTGTCTTCCTGGTGTGTCGGTAAGAACACAGGTTAAGGCTTCAGTTGAACTTCACCTCTTTATTGTGATTCGTGAACGATGGTAGCAACACAGCAATGCACAGGAGGGCACACATAATAAGGATGCAGGACTAATAAGGGAAAAGTTGACCTATTGGGGAAACATTTAGTGTACGGGGATCTGTGTATGTGTGTGGTCTGAAATACAAAGAAACAATAGGAGAGAAACAAATGAATATTAAGTATATCTTTGACAAGGTGGTTGCTACTAACACAATACCAGAATATGAATAATTACTATTTACCCGGGGATAATAAAGTGCAATAATGTGTCAGCTGAGTGAGTACAGGGAAATTACAAAGGCTTGCACGTTACGGGAGGGACATCTAGTGGCCGTATTGGGGATCACCTGGATACCACGAGGCTTCTGGAATAATCTAAATGTTACAACTACAAACTCTTTCACAACTAACGCCATAACTTGGCAGGCATGTACAAAATAGACAATGGGCAATCGCTTGGCCATACGGAAAGGCAATACAAACGGCTCATGGAAATAACAAGTTTAACTGTAAAGTACAAACATTCGAAACACTGGAAGGCAAACTTATTTAGAACATATTACAAAAAACTTGTCTGTTAAACTTGACAGATAAACAAAGGATTACTTACTTAACGGGTATTTACGCACACGAAGGCAACTTAAAACCATAAACTAACTAAAGACTCTGCAGTCTTCTCTGCTCTGCCGTCTCCTCTGCTCTGCCGTAGAAAAAGAGAGAGTGTTCATGCATGCGCCACCTATTGGCCTTTCCAACACAGCCGCCCCCAAATTTGGGAGCAAATTTGTCCCCTGGAAAGGCTTACATCAATCAGTAGGTTGACCAGGAGTCATCGTCTAGTCCGGAACCTCTGGCAGCACAACCAGGCGGGCGATGGGTCTGGTGTAGATGCGGTCCTGGATCTGCACTTCAGCGCTCCTCACTCTACCATCAGCACCTGGGAAGACCTTGAACACCTTTCCAATCTTCCAAGCAGAGCGGGGAAGCTGGGGGTCCACCATCATCACAACGGTCCCTACTTGGATGTTTGGTGATGAACTCTGCCACTTCCCTCTGGTCTGCTGGCCAAGCAGGTAGTACTTCGTAAAGGTTGCCCAAAATCGCTCAGCCAGTACCTGCACATGTCGCCATCTTCTCTTACTTAGGAGCTCAGATGCAGGATAGACAACCTGGGGCAGGGAGGTGTCTGGCCGCCCCATCAAGAGACAATTTGGGGTCACCGGGTCAAGATCTGACCGGTCTGATGAAACATAGCCGAGAGGCTTGGAGTTTAGGATGGCTTCAATTTCCACAAGGACGGTGGTCAGAACCTCCTCTGTGACAGTCTCTGCTCCTAAGGTAGCGCGCAGTGCTGCCTTCACCGACCGGATCTCACGTTCCCACACTCCTCCGAAATGTGGTGCTGCTGGGGGATTGTAGTTGAATTGGATCTGCTGCTTGGCTAGGATTTCCTGTATCTGTGGATTGAGCTGGTTAAAGCTTGTCTCCAGTTCTTTCTGTCCTCCGTGGAAATTGGTGCCATGGTCTGAATACAACTCGAGTGGTGTGCCGCGGCGGGCAATGAATCTTCTCAATGCCATGAGAAATGCATCGCTGTCAATGGACGTGAGCACCTCTAAGTGAACTGCCCTGGTGGTGAGGCACTTGAATAGCAGGCCCCATCGCTTCTCATTACGGCGCCCGATCTTTATGGTGAGGGGGCCAAAGCAATCCATTCCGGTGGAGTGGAACGCCGGTTTAAACAGCTGCAGTCGGGCAGGAGGCAGGTCCACCATTTTCTGGCTGGCGGGCTTGGCTTTAAGCTTACAGCATTCTAAGCAACGGCGTTGGTGTTTCCTTATGGCCTCACGACCTCTGAGGACCCATACCTTCCTACGTAGTTCTGCATAGACTCTTTCGGGGCCAGGATGACGCAGTCTGTCATCATAGTCCTTAATTAGTAGCTGACAACTCGGGTGCTTGGGGTCCAAGACAATAGGGTGCACCACATCTGCACTAAGAGTTCCGACTCGTCGCAGACGACCTCCTACCCGGATGAGCTGGCTGAAATCATCGAATTCTGGGGACAGGCAAAGCAGTCTGCTGTTATGCGGCAGGGGTTTACCTGTCTGTAAAAGGCGGTAGTCTTCGGGAAAACTGTCCATTTGAGCCTGCCTAAAGACTTCACGCTCTGCCTCACGGTAGGTCTCAGCAGGGGGGTAGCCAGTCAGTTGGGAATCTTTGTGAAGCTGTTTTGCTGTAACTTCAACTTGTTCCTGCCAGCTGCGATACCCTTTCCCATCTGTTGATGAGAGGGAGGTAGTAAGGCCACAGAAGGGACTCTTCTTCAGCTCACTGTCATTGTATGGTGCAGGTGCAGATGGATTCACAGGCCATTTGCTGGGGGCCTGTAGCAGGAAAGGAGGTCCCTGGAACCAGCGGTTAGATCCAAGTAGGTCCTTCAACTTCTTGCCTCGAGTAAGGTCATCTGCAGGATTTTGGGGGGACTGTACGTACCGCCAGGCCTCCACCTTGGTGAGTTCTTGAATCTCAGCCACCCGCGTGCCAACAAACACCTTGAAGTGACAGGACTCAGAGCGTAACCAGTGGAGGACCGTAGTAGAGTCTGACCAATGTGTCACCCTTTCAATGGGCAGGGTGAGCTCGTTGGCTAGTAGCTTTGCCAGCTGTGCTCCTGTGAGAGCGGCACAGAGCTCAAGTCTGGGGATGGATTGCTGTTTCCGTGGTGCTACGCGGGATCTTGCCAGTAGGAATGAGACATTAACATGTCCATCAGGATCCACAGAGCGAAGGTAGGCTACAGACCCATATGCTCTCTCCGACGCATCTGAGAATATGTGTACATCATGGGTCACCTTGGGGTCGTCCATGAATGTAGGGGTGTAGCACCTTGGGACAGCGATTTGTGGCAGGTATTGGAGATCAGCTTCCCACTCTTTCCATGCCACCAGGAGATGATCAGGCAAGGCGGGGTCATCCCAACCCCTGGTCTTGTCCCACAACTGCTGTACTATCACTTTTGCTCGAGTGGTAAATGGCAAGATGGCTCCCAACGGATCATATTGTGTCGCCAATACGCGATAGATGGCCCTCATAGTAAGAACGCTGTAGGGGACAGGTCTGTGCTTGAAGCCAAGGTGATCCGTATTACAGTTCCAGCTCAATCCTAAAGTAGACTCTTGTGCTTCCGCTTTTTGCTGAGAGAGCCATAGCTCAAGTTTAGGGGATCTGGCTTCAGATGGTAGGTGGCTCACAACTTCGGGCATGTTGCTGGCCCATTGTCGAATATCAAATCCTCCGGTTGCTAACACAGCTCTGAGCTTGTTAACCATGTGGGTTGCTGCCTGGCAAGATGGGAAGCTTTGAAGACAGTTATCCACATAGAAGCTCTTTTCCACTGAGAACCGGATGTCTTCATCAGAGGTACTGTGCCTACTGACGTGCCTCTGAAGGGCGAATAACGCACAGCAAGGGCTGCAAGTCGTACCAAAAGGAAGGACCTGCCACTCCAACACATCAGGCTCACCACTGCTATGCAGGTCACGCCACAGGAAGCGCAGCAGAGACTTATCTTCAGGCAGAAGCAACACTTGGTGGAACATGCCACGAATATCTCCACTAATGGCAATGCTGTGTTCCCTGAAGCGCACAAGAACACCCAGAAGAGAGGGGCTCAAGGTGGGGCCAGGAAGAAGCCACTCATTGAGATTGAGGCCCCTGTACTGGAACGAACAGTTAAAAACTAGTCTGTTTTTCCCATTGTGGCTTACAAGGTGATGTGGCAGGTACCAGCTTTCTCTACCGGGGGTCACCCCTGTGGGGAGCTTTGCTACGACACCACTTTCCAGGAGTTTATGGATTTCAGTAGTGTAGGCCATTGCCCTGGCTGGATCTTTAACTAGACGTCTTCTTGTTCCTCTGAGGTGCGGCATCACTGCTTCTCTGGGAGCTTGGAACTGGGGGAAGTCCTTCCTCCGAAGCAACGGAGTAGCGTAGCGAAGCACACCATTCACCTCCTGTCTAATGGTCTTTGCCTCTAGGAGACTAATGGCTTCCTGGTCCTCCTTCGATCTAGTCGCCTGTTTCTCGCAGCGATAGGGTAGTTGATCGAGTTGCCACAACCTCTCAACATTCCTCTTCAGTTCCACCTCGGCTGGGCTAAGAGAGACGTGAAGACATTGCTGCTGGGGTAGATGAGTCTGAAGGTGGCGGGCAGGACCTTGGAGCACCCATCCCAGGCGGGTCTTGATGGCGGCTGGGCCTTCCGGTGACGCAAACCGGACTGGAGCCGTAGGAGTGATCAGGTGGGTATGATCGGCACCAATCAGAAGTAGAGGATAGACATGTTTGAAGGACTGAATAGGGAGATCCTTTAGGTGCTTGAATCTCCGAATGACAGAGGCGGGATAGGAATGTTCCGCAAGCCCCAGGTTCTGAGCAGTGAAAGCTGAGGTAATCTGGAATCTCTTCTGAGGCTGCGTAGCAGGAGATATCTGGAAGGAAACTGAGGAGCCATTAATAGTACTTACGTCATGACGAATTGTCCTTAGGGCTAGACTTTCGCTGGAGCCTTGAATACCGAGCTTAGCTGCTGCTTGTGAGAGCAGTATAGTGCGCTCTGATCCGTCATCGAGAATGGCATAGGTGTTGAGGCTTTTGTCTTGGTGGTGGACTACCACACTGACGACTTTGAGTAGCACTCTCCTGTCATCGGTTGGCTTGTCCACGTATAGGGTCTCCGTAGTGGAGCTCAGCAGGCAAGAATCCTGGTTGGTAGGTTTAGCATTGACCTCATGAAGGATCTGCAGATGCCTGCCTTTGCAGAGGTTGCATGTTTTCTTAAGGGTACACTGCGCAGCCTGGTGCGAACGTGCGCAGCGCCAGCAGCGATGGTTAGTGCGGATCCAGTCTACCATCTGATCTTTGCTGAAGGTCTTGAATGTGGTGCACTGGCTAAGGTAATGCTCGTCATTATTGCAATATGGGCAAAAGGCTTTGGAAGTGGCTTTTAGGTTTGATGGCTGAGATGCCTTGGATGGGGATGGCTCATGGGTCTGTACCTCTGTGGTGTTGTTGGCTCCATGCAACACTGTGGTGCAGTGGGTTAACAGTGGCTTGTGGTTTCGCCGCTGGTCTGATCTAGGTACTTGTTTTGAGCTCTTAATACTGGACTGTGGATCTGAGCCTTGGCACCACACCTCATAATGGAGCCAATCCGCCAGTTCCATCAGGGTGTACGCTGTACCAGCACGGCGTCCTAACTGTCTGCGGAATGCTGCTCTCATTTCTGCAGGCAGCTTACTCAAGAGCCGTTCGACGTGCGACCCACACCTTAGTTCGGCCTGACCTTCGCTACCCAGGGTCCGCAGCATACCCACAAGGGACTGGATCTGGAGAGCGAATCGCTCAAAAGACTCAGCATCACCTCTCCTGAGGTCAGGTGAGTCCATCACCTCAGCTATCTTTCGAAGAGCAAGCTGATGAGGCTGGCCATACCTCTCATTCAAAGCAGTCATTGTGTCACTGTAGGGGTATGGTGAGTTGAGGAAGGAATCCGCTATAAGACAAGCCTCTTCCAGCTTCAGGTGATCAAGTAGAATCTGGTAACTGAAGAGCTCTGTAGCATCAGGGGGCAGGAGGTTTTCCAGGGCTATTCTCAGGCGGGTAAACTCGCTGGGATCTTTACTGCGGAAGTCAGGTATGGTTGGCTGCGGCCCTCTGTAGGTCTTCTCCTGGGCAGCTGGAGAAGCTAGCAGATGTGCATACTGTGGGGATTGCCAGGATAAGTGAGGCTCAGAGTAGACAGCTCTAGGTAATACATGCTCGGACCATTGCGACGAATTCTGAGTGGGTATATCTGTGTGAGGGGCATGAGGCTGTGGTGTATTCACATAGGGCCTGTTTATGTGATTCTTTGGACCAGTATTG
Source organism: Valencia hispanica (assembly GCA_963556495.2). NCBI lineage: Eukaryota > Metazoa > Chordata > Actinopteri > Cyprinodontiformes > Valenciidae > Valencia > Valencia hispanica. The sequence goes on from OY747715.1 coordinate 43,525,261, forward strand.
TAGTGTGGTTGCTGGTCAAAATTGGCTGGCTTTGATCCACCATATGCCATGGAGGCCACCTGGTCCTTCACAATCTGCAACTCACTGAGCATTTTGGTTAGCATGTCGTAGACCGGATCCTGAATTGGTTGATCTGATTGCCTGGATGGGTCCACTGCTTGAGTCGAAGGGCCATTTGTTTGGCTGAGTAGGGATGGGAAATTATGGCTGGGTTGATCAAGGGTCTGAGGAGCTGGACCATGGGGTCCCAGGGATGGCATAGCTGACCTTGTCAATGTGGCATCCCAGGTCTCAGGGGGCTCAGGGCATGGCATCTCCTCCCCCTTATGATGTTTAGGCTGCTCCCGCTCCTGACTGAAATTGACCCGTGGTTGTGAAGTATTATCCTCCCATGGTCGGCGGTAGGGTGACGTGAGCAGGGGTTGACTAGAATGTGGGATGGGACTCCTCAACACGGCTCCAATCTGAAGACCTTGCTTGTTGGGTTGCCGAGGTGAAGAGTGGTTGTCATGAAATGAGGGGAATTCATCCAGAATTTCCCATTGGCTGATTAGGCTGGAGCTTCTGGATAGGGATGGCATGGACATCCTCTCCTCATCCTCTTGCTGCTGTCGGCCCTCTTCAGTGCCCCGTGCATGCTGTGCTGGTTGATTGAGACGCCGAAAGCCACCTGTTAGGTCATAGTCTTGAAGGTAGCAAGGTGGCTGGGACTGACGTCGAGGGCGGACATTTTGCGCCGTAGTTGAGATGGGTTCCATGCTGCTGCCTTGTGCCCAGGAAGTGCACGCTATCCGGCTCGAAGGACCAATATTTATGAGCTGGGGGTTGATAGGTGGATGGACTGTATAAGTGAGGAATTTGAAGGGTGTCTTCCTGGTGTGTCGGTAAGAACACAGGTTAAGGCTTCAGTTGAACTTCACCTCTTTATTGTGATTCGTGAACGATGGTAGCAACACAGCAATGCACAGGAGGGCACACATAATAAGGATGCAGGACTAATAAGGGAAAAGTTGACCTATTGGGGAAACATTTAGTGTACGGGGATCTGTGTATGTGTGTGGTCTGAAATACAAAGAAACAATAGGAGAGAAACAAATGAATATTAAGTATATCTTTGACAAGGTGGTTGCTACTAACACAATACCAGAATATGAATAATTACTATTTACCCGGGGATAATAAAGTGCAATAATGTGTCAGCTGAGTGAGTACAGGGAAATTACAAAGGCTTGCACGTTACGGGAGGGACATCTAGTGGCCGTATTGGGGATCACCTGGATACCACGAGGCTTCTGGAATAATCTAAATGTTACAACTACAAACTCTTTCACAACTAACGCCATAACTTGGCAGGCATGTACAAAATAGACAATGGGCAATCGCTTGGCCATACGGAAAGGCAATACAAACGGCTCATGGAAATAACAAGTTTAACTGTAAAGTACAAACATTCGAAACACTGGAAGGCAAACTTATTTAGAACATATTACAAAAAACTTGTCTGTTAAACTTGACAGATAAACAAAGGATTACTTACTTAACGGGTATTTACGCACACGAAGGCAACTTAAAACCATAAACTAACTAAAGACTCTGCAGTCTTCTCTGCTCTGCCGTCTCCTCTGCTCTGCCGTAGAAAAAGAGAGAGTGTTCATGCATGCGCCACCTATTGGCCTTTCCAACAAGTTGTATGAATCATTAACCTAAGAGCCAGTATCAGCCAATCTGTCTAACAGGCAAAAATATAAACAGAATATAAGAAGGTGATGCTGTTCCGACTTAGAGATTATAAAATTCATTAATTGTACCTGTGTATGTCATGTTTACATCAATCAGTTGGTCTTCTTCAGACATGTTGAGTGTGGGCCTTTGGTACCTGATAAAAAGTAGTGTAGAAGTTTTTTACGTAAATGGTTTTCATTCCTTTATTTCAAAGTTATTTATAGGCTTCAGTAATTTTTGGGCCCAGTTAAATTAGCCATGTCATGAGATTGCTTGTTTCATTGAGTGACGATAAGAAGGTTTATAAAGGTCAAAACATTGTTGCAACAAGAGATCTTTGGGTGGTGCATTCATGCATGTTTTTCCAAGTGTAGTGGTTCAGGAACCAGGCTGTAGTATGACGCTACTGGTAACCATATGCCTTCCTCAAGTATTTAGAGGATAATCTAACAGAACTTTCCCAGTTACTTGCAGGAAGTTACGACGGAGTCATTTTGAGTAAATTTCCACCCAAAAAACTCTGAAGTTTTGAGATTAATTTAACATATTTTCTAGAAAAAACTCAGAAATTATCTTATTTAGAAAAGTAAAAAATGTACAAGTTAAAAAAAAAAAATTCTGAGGTTACTTACACATATTTTCAAGAAAAACCTCTGAAATTCTCTGTTGAAAAGTCGTAAATTTGCAAGAAAAAAACTCCATGATTAGAAATGTTGAATATTTAAACTGATATTTTTCTGACTTTCAGACATTTGCCTGAAAATTACTCCTCAATTTATCAAAATCAGAACTTTGTTGAGAATCAATATTTCTGACAGAAAATGTCAGTTCAATAAGATTTAAGTGTTAATTTTACATGATGCACATCTAGATATTTTCAAGTGGTTCATACGGCTCTTTTCTCAGATCTCCCAGGTTCAGACTTGTCATGAACTCTCGAATAGGAGAGATTGTGAGGAAGAAGCTGCAATATGGCGTTCACGTGAATCGTATAGATTCAAGTGAACTCCATATTTGGTTTAAAAAAAAGCAATCTTCGCCAAAAAGCGACAAGCTTGCAAGTATGCTACTTAGTAAATAGTTTAATTAAATGGAGGGGGTTCAACATGGGATTCTGTTGTGCTATAAAGTGGACTGGTAGGAACTTCTTACCCTCTACTGGAGCATGTATAATCTGATAATGGAAAAAGTGCAGATTCTCCTTATTCGTAAACTTTTTTCTGCCAGGACCTTGTTTTATGGCACAACAACCAGAATGCAGTAGAACAACCCATGTTTTAAAAAACACAGAAAAAGATGGAGAACAAAAAGTGTTTGAGTAACAGTAAAACTCCATCACATTCAGCTAAAGACAGACAATAGATCAAAGACTCACAAGTTTGATTCCATTAAAGGAGAAGATAAATGCTTTATAAAATACAGTGTAAACTTTATTGTCCCATAAACGCTCTATTGCTGGTACCTCCAGTGGTCATTGGGCGAGAGGTGGGGAAACCCTGCGATACCCAGGGTCAGTCATGTACACACACACTCATACCTAGGAGACTCCATGCAGGAAACTCCATGCAGGAAGACTCCAGGCTGGGATTAGAACTCAGGGCATTCTTGTTGCAAGGCAACAGTGCTACAAATAGCCCTGGCATGGTTGGATGTGCCGGGGCCTGGACATACAATTAAAAAATATTAAAGCCTCTATCTTCTGAACAACCACTGAAAGTATAGATTTGTATTAACCAATGTTATAGAGGTTCATATTTAACAAAACTAACACCCAAAAACAGTGTTACTATTATTTAGCTAAACAGTAACACTGGTTAAATAAACAGTAACTAAAACCTTGTCTTAGATGTACATTTATACAACTGGCTGAAACAGCAGTGGCTCACACCAATATTATTAAATTGTTAAAATTATACTTTTTAATACATGCAATAAATGAATAGAATTCATGTTTGTCCATGTTATTCCTTCCCCTAGCCAATTTAGTTTTAAAATTATTTTCATTAAAATAAATAAATGTTTCTGATATAAAATGATGCAGGCTTATCTCAAAAGATGTTTAATAGAAGTAAAAAGATAATTTCTAAAAATGAAATTTGTTTCATTTGATGATTTTACACCTTCATATAATTGCTGACCAACTTTTTGGAAGTTGTTTTTACTGGAATTTAGACAGTTTATCTTTTACAATGAGCTCCAACTTTTTGAGGTTGGTAAATCTCCTTTTCATCACCCTTATCCTCAGCTAAGCTTCTTCTTTTTGCCATACATGTCTACTTTTCACCTGTGGTTTGTGGCATTCAGGGGGCATTCATAGATTGATGAAAATGTCAGAGTTTTTATTGTTTTTCAGGGGACCAATAGCCATACTTGCATGTGATGCATGGAATACAACAGTCTTTCTCTCATCTGATGACTTCCCCGAGCTGCTGCCTAGTGGGTGGTTCAGATCCGTTCATAGATGGATCAGATACTGCATTGCTGTTAACAAGTTATCAAAGCGAAAGTGCGACTTTACAGGCGAACCGTAAAATACATACTGTCTAGTTGTGACAAATGAAATGTGGAGTACACCATTCACATGGCTGTGTTTCTGTGTGTAGAGGAGATCCTGTAGGTTACATGGACACAAAAACTATCAAAAGGCTGTGCAAAGGGAGAGTTAAACTATTAAATTGACTGAGGATGAAGATGAAAACTAAAGACTGGAGAACACACTTTTTTCACTTATTACATTGAATAAAAAATAATACTCGTTTTCTCAGAATATAGTTTCAGATTGTTACATTTTTTTCCAGTATAACATAAAAAGTGAGCTATTGTGTTACTATTGTTGCTATGGCGGCGCACAGTGTTGCAGCGGCTTCTCCAGCTCCCGGAATTAAGCCTAATTTGTTGCCCTTTGTGGGCACTTTTAGGACTAATTTTGTGCTAAATTTACGGCTGAAGTACAGCTCAACCGAACTGACAGACATCAGGGACAGTTCGGTAATTATAATTTCACAAAAACTTAAATCTGCTCTCGGACGCCAACGGCTCCTGAGGACAACGGAGTGGCGCAGCAGGATTCGGGGAGCAATGGGCAAGAGGAAACGATGTGCCCGAAAACAGAAGAGAGGAAAGCGGGCGTGTGCCCTGGCACAGTTAAAGGCTTGGAGACCGCCGATACCAACTCTCTTCCTGGACAACGTCCGCTCACTGGATAACAAACTGGACTTGTTACGTCTGAGGCTGAGTGTTTTTACAGAGATGAGGAACTGTGCTGTTCTATGCCTAACGGAAACCTGGCTCAACAACAACATGCCAGACTCAGCCTTCCAGATCGAAGGGCTTCAGTTTTGCCGAGCAGACCGCGACCACCGGTCGGGTAAACACGGGGAGGAGGACTCTGTGTACGTGAATGAAGGTTGTTGTACGAACTGTGGACTGGTGAAAAGCTCCTGCTCTGAGGCGATAGAGCTGATGACTGTGAAATGTCAGCCGTTTTATCTGCCACGAGAGTTAACTGCAGTGTTCGTCACCATTGTTTACATTCGACCGGGTGCAAATGCCAACGAAGCATCAAGCTATTTGACACCATTAGCTCGCTGCAAACAAAGCACCCTGAGGCGTTTTACGTGGTTGCGGGGGACTTTAACCACGTGAAACTGACGGACTGTCTTTTTTTACTTTGTTAACGAGTTAATGAGATTGTTAGGTACGCTGATCTCTCTCATCCTTTTTCTCGACTCTTTTTGCCAAATGTAACACAAAACTATAAGACCTATAAGTATTTTTTTTTATTATTATTAAGTTATTGTTTGACCTGACTTTTTTTAATTAATTTTTTTAACTTTTTTGGAGAGAAAAAAATATGAGCGTCAGTTGTGTTAATGAGTACCGTCTTTTAGCTGTTGGCTCCGCTGCTTATAGCGCATATTTTCTTTATGCAACTACCGTGAATTTATTCTGTTTAACTGCCACAAGAGGTGTCCCACTTGTAATGAAGATCTCAATGAGGAAACACGCTATTTTTCTATTCTCATTGCATTTTAATATAGCCTATGAACACTGAATTTTAATATTAAAATATCAATGATTAATCGAAAATCGATCGTTAATTATCACGATGATCGATGAAGACAGTTTAATCGAATACCCATCCCTAGTTTTCAGTGCACAGAATGGCACGTCTTCAAAGAGGCAGCTACACATGAAGGAGAGGTGGACCTGGAGGAATATACATCATCTGTCCTTGGTTTCATCTCCAAATGTGCTGATGATGTCACCACCACCAGGATAATAACCTGCTATCCGAACCAGAAACGCTGGCTGAACTCTGAGGTGAGAGCTCTGCTGAAAGCTAGAGATGCTGCATTCAAGGCAGGTGAGGCATCAGCACTCAGAGAGGCCCGAAAAGGGCTGACTGCGGGCATTACGAGGGCCAAAGCCACATACGACCAGAAAATCCAGGGTCACTTCACCACCAATGACCCTCGGCGCATGTGGAGTGGCATTAAATACATCACGGACAACAACACCAAGGATGTACAATGCCCAAGAGACCTGTCCTTGCCAGATGCACTCAACAATTTCTATGCCCGCTTTAAGTTCCCTGATGTCTCCCCAAGCACCAAACTTATACCACCACCTGGTGACATGCCCATCAGTGTGACCACAGCAGATGTAAGGAAGACCCTTCAGTGTATCAACCCTCACAAAGCAGCAGGGCCCGACAACATCCCAGGGCGGGTACTGAGGGACTGTGCACACCCGCTGGCTGAGGTGCTGGCAGACATCTTTAACACCTCACTGTCATTGTCATCTGTCCCCAGCTGCTTAAGACTGCCACGATTGTCCCCGTCCCCAAATGCTCCACAGCGACAAGCCTGAATGACTACTTTATGACTACCGGGGTTAAAGCTATGGGCCATAGCTTTAACCCCGGTAGTCATAAAGTGCTTCGAGAGGTTGGTCATGACCCACATAAAAGACGCCATCGATATCACTGTGGACCCCCACCAGTATGTCTACAGGAAAAATCGCTGCACAGACGACGCCATTTCATCGGTGGTCCACACAGCCCTGACCCATCTGGAGAGCAGAAACTCCTATGTCCGTCTGCTCTTTCTGGATTTCTCCTCAGCCTTCAACTCCATGATCCCACAGACGCTGGTGCAGACGCTCTCCTCCCTCGGACTGAGTCCCACGCTGGGGAACTGGGTCCTGGACTTGCTGACCAATACACCTCAGAATGTTAAGATCCACAACACCATCTCCTCCTCCATCACCCTCAGGACAGGCTCACCACAGGGCTGCATGTTGAGCCCCCTCCTGTTCACTCTGCTGACGTATGACTGCTCAGCGAGACACCACAGCTGTCATATAGTTAAGTTTCCGGATGACACAGCCGTAGTGGGACGCATCACTAACAACGATGAGTCCAAATACTGAGAGGAGGTGGAAAACATGGTGCAGTGGTGCAGAGAAAACAACCTCTGCATCAATCTGAAGAAGACCAAAGAGATGGTGGTGGATTTCAGAAGGGACAAGCGTCCTCTCCTTCCCCTGTATATTGAGGAGCAGCTGTGGAAGTGGTCTCCAGCTTCAGGTACCTGGGTGTGCACATATCCAACGACCTCACCTGGAATGCCAACACTTCTCGTCTGGTCAAGAAGGCCCACCAGCGTCTCTACTTCCTAAGGAAGCTGCGGAGAGCTGGACTTGGAAGCTCCGTCCTGAGGAGTTTCTATCACTGTGCAGTGGAGAGCGTCATCTGCACCTGCATGACCGTGTGGCACAGCAGCTGTACTGCTGCTGAGAGGAAGGCTCTGCAGCGGGTGGTGAAAGCTGCACAAAGGACTGTTGGGAGCACGCTTCCCACCACCTCGGACCTCTACACGTCCCGCTGCAGGAGATGGGGCCATCCGCATCCTGAAGGACTCCACCCATCCGGCTCATAGCCTGTTTCAGCCCCTGCCCTCAGGCAGGCGGCTGAGGAGCATACAGAGCAAGACCACCAGGCTCAATAACAGCTTCTTCCCTGCAGCTGTTAGACTGCTGATCTCCAGCTGTGTCCTGTAGAACACATTTATTTATATTTATTACATTTATTTATATAATTTTTTTCACAATTTTAATTTAAATGGCTTATAATTCCGGACCTGATTCCTAATTTCATACCATCACATGTAACGTGAGATGGTATGACAATAAAAGTTCCTTGAATCCTTGAATCCTTGATTATTGTTACAGGTAAATTTTCTAATACAGAAGAGTTAATTGTTTATATTATTATTTATTTCCAGAGATTTTAAAATATATTTTTGTACTTGTTGACTTTGTAATCTAACTATTCTTTCTAATCTATAAATATGTTAAAATAAAAAGTCTTACAGTAGTTTAATCCTGAAGGTGTTTCAGGACTGAGCCATGTGTACTCTTTTTGAAATCAAAATATGGTCAACCTATTCTCTTCACAGATTCTGTCAGATTCAAATCAAGAGACTGACTGGACCGCTCTAAAATGTTGATCTTGATTCTAATAGGAAGAATCATGTTGGTAAAATAAAAAACGGGAATTGAACAATTTTGAGCTTCAACGAATATAAATGTATTTTCTGGGTTATGTTTAAGGTAAAGAAATTATGTAAAAATAAAGCAAAAACAATTCAGATTAGTTTTCATGATTAATTTAATAAACATCAGGAATAGAGAGTTCTTAAGGATTGTTTCACGGTTGGTTACATTTTTTTCTATAAAAGAATCTTTAGAAGAAATGTGTTAAATTATTGCAATCTAGAGTTGCATAACTCTAAGATCACTAAGACATTTAAGGTTATGACAACTTGTTCAACAAAATTACACTAAAAGCAGACTGAATGCCAAAGGGAAGGAAAAGGTCAACTCTAATCACAAAATGCGCCCTGCTATTTCCAGGAAAGGTGGTCTAGAAGTTCTAGGAAAGTTGGAGATTAACAAGAGACGTCCAGGAGAGTAGACATTAGATTACAGAAAGGTTCATGAAAGGTAACAGATATGATTTTGAAAAGCAACCAGTAAGAAAGTGCCTCCTTTGTTCTGGAAAAAAATACCCTGTGATCAGTAAGTTCCACAAATTTTATTGTAACTCACTAGAAAACTTGCTGGAAGTTAAAAGTAACTTATAGTAGCCTACAATGAACCTCTAAGTCCCAGGAAAGTATGGTGTACTATTGTGTACTGGTAGAAAAATAAATTGCTTGCATCCTTTTAAAGAGTGCTGCGCGGTGGAACAGTTGTTTCCCCGGTTGCCTCACAGCAACAAAGCTCTGTAATCTGTTAGAACATAAAATGTGGGTGTGTTTATTTATAAGTAGCTGATAAAAAAAAGCATAGTTGTCAGTAGAGATGGGTATTGACTCAAATTTCAAGAATCGATTCGATTCCAATTCTGAAGATTTAGAATCGATTATGACTGGTATGTGTTTGGGATGACTTCTTCTGAAAGATGTTTGTGACACACCATAACGTAGTGTGGTTCCGCACGTATTCTGTTGTTGAAAACAGAATATGGGCGCATATCCTTGCAAATGAAGCCCGCAAAAATAACTTAGGCAACCGCCTGTTATTTAAAAAAAACATGGAGAATTGGCTGGTAGTAGAAGTTCTAGCTTGAGTTTTAGCTGTTGTGGCCTGGTGCAGCCTAGCGTGTGCGTTTGCAAAGCCGACGCTAGGCTAACGGTACCGCTAGTGTCCTACGCCATGTTTCTGTACACCTAGCGCACATGCCTGAATTTAAGGACCAACAGGGAATGGGGTTAAAGTTCTCCAAGGGAAACTGTACTAACCCATTTACAGCTACGCATCAAAATACCCATCTGAACCTTTTTACTTTGGCTGTAAAAAGGGCAAACAACATTAAAAGGTTAAATCAATCTTTGGACTTACAAATCGATCTTTAGGAATTTTTCAACACAGCACTAATGATCAGTGTCATACTTTGAACCTAGAATGTGAAACTGTATAATGTATGAACGTTTAACTATATGATTGCACTCTTGAAATCTGTCTGGGCATTCTAAATCACAAAACATGGTTTGCTACTCAAAGAAAACCTCATCCCCCGTTTTGCTGATAAACTATAAAACAGTGTCTAATACTGCTGTCTACATGTCTGGTCATTATTTTTGGTATTTTAGTACATTGAGTAAAAATATCATTTTTTTAATCAAAAACTATCAGTGTGGCGCCATCTGCAGGTTAAACCTCTACATTAACTAGAATTTGAATCGGAAATTGCTGTTTGCTCTGCGGTGATGGCTGACATCAGCCATCCTGCCGCTGTGGAGCATAGAACAAGCCGAGTCTCGGCCACGCCTCCGTAGCGAGTTGGAGTTGGAATAGCAAAGAAGTGTTGACACCACCCAGCCCCCCCAACTGCCTCACCTGTTATCGCCTCACTTGACTTTGCCTCACCTGACGCCAGTCAATTGTTTACTTCACAAAGAAGTGTGCTCATGACGTCTTGGAGAAGCACGTCGCCGCTATTCAAATGTTTATAAAAACGTGTAAAAGACTTAATACACTGGCCAAAAAATAAAAATATGATCCCCACTGTTTGCATTGAAATGGTCCAGATCCGAATCTTGCTTTTTATCTTATTTTTTCATTTGTTTTGGATGTGGAACAAATCATTGCAAAAACCAGTTCACCATCTGATGGAACTTTATATTAAATTTTTATATCAAAGATTTTTTTTCTTTTATTAAATTCCTCATTAAATAAAACAAAAAAATTAATGTAGCCTAATCATACACACAGGTAGGTTAAGATAGTAAAAATAAAGACGACAAAAGGAAAACAAGAAAGTAGTATTAAAATGTCGACTTTCACTATAATCCTTTGGCGTCATTTTCGCCAGTATTTATGATTGACAGTTTTGTCCCCAACACTTGATGCGCAATTTCTCAACAGCGTAGATCTAACATCCATTTGTGCTCCCAGATCCGTGTCATCAGTATCCAAACTGACTGGTATTCCAGTCCAGAAAGAATGCTGAATGAAGAATTCTGCATGTTGCAGCAGCATTCTTTGCTGAGGTTGATTTTAAGTTAAAAAAAGACATTACAAAACGTGGTTACAGTATCAACAGGTAACCGATTAACTCATATGTCTTTAATGCAAGGTTTTCTAATTATGCAATATTACCTGCTCCATACATCTATGCACAGATGGTGCAGGCCTTTGCCCTGTGGCTGCAAGGTAGGCATGCAACTGTGAGATTTATGGCCCGTTTTTAACCCATTTTCCAGTCATGACAATTTACTATGTATTTTTTCCCTAAAAATGTATCTTTGCATATTTAATTTTAGGTTCATTTGTGTCTCTCACATGTTTTAAATACAAAACAATTGCAGTAAAAGTATACGGTTAACTGTCAGTGTTGCCAACTTAGTGACTTTGTCTCTATTTCTAACAACTTTTCAGACCCCCTTAACGACTTTTTTCCAAAAAGCGCCTAGCGACAAATCTAGCGACATTTCTGACCACCCTTAGCTACTTTCTGTGAAACTCTGTCGCCGATATTTCCTGCAGTTTAGAGACCCAGCTTGCTCCTTCCCAATGCTCAGAAAGGGAATGATCTGTACATGTGTATGCAGCAGGATCACACTACGTTGACTGACCAATGGTTAATGTTAAATTCAAAAGTAAAAAATAAATCTACATGTATATAAGACTAATCTTTCAACGGGAATTAAGGCAGAAGCTTGTCTGTACTATTCTGCATCGCACACCTGTGGTGCATTCAAGGACCATTCAAAATGTATGGTGAGTTCAAAAACGTAAGACATTTAAAATTTATGACAAAAAAGCCCCCACTGAAAATAATACCATAAGCAATAAACTTCTGTTTAAAGACAATTGGCAAGAAACATTTGATGCATGCTAAATATGCCCTACTTACATCTTCATAATGCAAATTAGCGTTTGACATCATCTGGCGACTTTTTGGGGCAACTTCAGCTACTTTCTGTCGGAGACAGTTTTCAACACTCTTAACTGTACCATAGTCCTGCACTTGTCCAATTACAACCATTAAGATGATTTTTGAACCCGAGCCGGCCTGTACCTGTGGTTATCTCCAGATCAAATCCTGACTCGACTTGACCTGGCCCGTTGATTTAACACACACAATCGGGCTGTAACGGGTCCTTTACTCTCCATGGTGCTGTCTAGGGATGGGTATCGTTAAGGATTTATCAATACTACTACTCTTAAAGATACTCCTTATCGATCCGGTACTTTATCAGTATCCTTATCGGTACTTATTTTTTGAAAGACTAAAACAAAAGGGGAGAAACACAAATAATGAACTGTATAAGAAAAAAATTTTTTTACTTAGATAAGAAGGAAGAATGAAATGGCAAACTTATGTCCATGCTTCACATGTTTGCTTTGCATACAAACATACAAACCTGTTGTATCTGATTCAGAGGTTGTTGTTGCTGCAGCACTCAGGCGGTAAAACACAGTGCATCTTGTAGTTGGTGTCTTTTGCCAAGGTGTTTGTTCAAATTACTTGTGTTCCCACCTTTGCAAGCAAAGTTTTTATGTGACAGCGTGCATTGCCGGCATCTATTTTCGTAAAATGAAGCCAAATTTTGGATCTTTTCATTCGCTCTGCCATTGTATCTGTAAGGCGAACACACACGTGAGCGCGCAGCAGTCGCCACTCCGTCCCCGCAGCGTGTGTGCTTGTTAATGAGGAGTGGGCTGCAATACAGTCTTTCGCTTGTGTTTATATCTCCCTCAAAACATGAATACGACCTTAATTTTACCGTTAAGAGGAGCGCTAAGGCTGAAGCTTATCGGTCCGGGTGGACCGTCAGAATCAGCCCCGGGGCCAATTTCATACCGGGTTTCTGTACACATCCCTAGTGCTGTCAGCTGAGCTCTTAAGGTGTCTGTACAGGTCAGAGGTGATGTTCAAATGCTCTCATAGAAATCGTTTTTGGCTTGATTTAGTTACCTGGACTGTTAACACTCAGAGGAAGGATGACCATAAAGTAAAGGCTCAATGCAATCAGTTGTAATATAACATATGTGAAGTGAAGATCTTTTTTTGTCAACTAGTTTTTAAAAATATAGATTCATATAATGTATTTGTTTTTTGTCTTTTTGTCTTTCTTTAGATGTGTTTAGCATCTGAAGCAGGAAAAATAGACTCAATAGTATCTCAGCCAGATTGCAACTGCTCTACAGCAGCTCTCAAGCAAACATTTATGAAGCCAGGAGTTAAAGAGGAGAGAGAAGACACTGATTGCTTTACTCCTGCTCACACATCAGCCCCCTTTCGTTCTCCTCCCTCTGTAAAATCTACCTCCACTGATAACACCCCCTCCACTCAAGATACAACCCAAAGTGGATGTGTCAAAAAGATGAACAAGAAAAATGAGGAGTTCAAGTCTGACGTCCCATTCTCAGAAAAGAGAATTAGCAAGAATTGTCAGCACTTTGAATCAAATGTGGATAGCACGATTGAGGCAGTGGCCAGAGGAGCCTGGTTTGACAAAGAGGATAAATCCAAGAAGAAGACCCCTACCAGTCCTACGAGTAGAAACTCTAGTGTGCCACAAAAGAAAACTAAGACCAAAGTTAAGACATTGCTTAAAGCGAAAGAAGATAAGTTGGAAGATGGCAGCGAGCAGCATGGGTCCTCTGATGTGGAGAGAGAGAAAGCAGTGCCTGGCATTAGTTCCAAGACCGAAGCAGAAAGTGTAAATAGTGAAAGCACAGGCCTTCAGGGCTGCATGCCAGAGTCCCCCCAATCCCTATGTGGCCAATCACCTGCTAAACCCAAAGAAGAGGACAAGGAGAAAGAGCTTCAAAAGGCTAGTGACACAACCTGTGAGCTGAACACACACAACCATGGCTCCAGGAAATCAGAGCGAAGCTGTAAGGGTGCCTTGTACAAAACTCTTGTGTCTGAGGGAATGCTAACTTCACTGAGAGCCAATATAGACAGAGGTATTTCATTTGAATCCTGAACTGAATAGATAAAACATTCCACTCTAATCTTGTGAAAATATGTTCTTGAAGGTATGCTGATGAACCTAACTAACTTGGTTGGCAAATGTCTGCAGGTAAAAGAGGTGCTTTTCGAGCTTTTGATCATGATACTAACTGGAGTCATGACAGCTGGACAGCTTCACACATGGGACCAAGTAATACCAAGAAGCTAAAAAAGTCCAAGTCCAAAGAAGAGTCCTCACAGAGGTTAGTCATGTCCCACCATTAATAAATTTGAATCATAATATCTGTGGAGAAAGTTAAAGATTAAGGTGCTAGCAAGGAGGGCTTCCAGTCTTAAGGACTTAAGGCTCATCACCAATGACAAACAGTGCTTTTCTAGTTTCTTTTGAGATGCCTGTCTCATTCTCAATCAGAACAAGCTTCTTGGTTGAAATAAAATTGGGACAAGACTATTTATTTCTTTGAGTGAGTTTACCTCCCAAAAAATCACCCATGTAACTGGCTCCGGCAAGAGGTTAAGTTTTCGCCAGGGTTTTTGTCCGTTAGCAACATAATTCGAAAGGTTATTGGTGGATTTTGATGAATTTTTTTAGAAAATGTCTGCAATGGGGCCAGGAACAAGTGTTTAGAATTTGGGGGTGATCACCGTCTGCCTTGGTGGAGGTCTGTGCTCTCCGAGTGCTTTTCTAGTAATTTTCTGCACTGCATATGATCTAACTTTGGACTTGATTTTTCAGCCAAGGGAAACTGGAGGAGGAGTTTGAAAAGAAATTTAACAGCCTACCACAGTACAGCCCACTTACCTTCGATAAGAAGGGGACAACTGTTGCCAAGAAAAAGAAGGCAGACTACTCTTCTAACCTAGATGACCTCTCTAAAGTTCAAAAAGGTCAGTATGCTGTTTATACCAAAGGTCACTCCACTAAACAAAACAGTGCAAATCAAATCAACTTATAATCCAATTAAACTCTATTTACTCAGTCGTGTCCTTATCATTTTGTTGCCAGCCCAACCTTATGATGCATGAATCTCAAAGGCTCATGTGACTGATGTTTTTGATACCATACTGTCTTTTTCTTATATATAATAGAATATATTTGGGGAGGGGGGTTATACTGAGACAACCTTCATTTCACAACCCTTTCTTTTTTATTTTATTTTATTTGTTCATGGCCAAATCAAATTAAGCAAGTCTGCATGGGATTTTTCTATGTTGGACTGTTCTACTAAAGAAGAAACATTTCAGTTTTGGACTCGTCAGGTTGTTGTTTTGGCATATGCTCTATTGGGCACTGGTCTGCTCAGACTAGATTAACAGTTTTGAAAGGTTTTGAAGGAGTGGGCTTGACTTTTCAACATGGGCTACTTTCAAGCTCTGTCACTAATAGAGCTGGTTTGTTCTTTGTTTCTGTGCTCTTGTGGGGCATATTCTTTGTTGAAGATAAGTAAAATGAAACCTCTGTACCTTCCATTTCATAAACTGTGAAAAGTCTAAATTATGTTGGTCTGATTGGTTTTTGTTTTTGCAATACTGCAGTGGAACAGAGTAATTCCTGCCGACTGGATTCAGTTTCAAGGGAACAGTCCTCTTTGCCCATTGCCACAATGTTCTCAGAAGTCCATGGCGCCACCAGTGTGGAGATGCTGGTTGGCAGCCAGAAGAGGAAGGCTAGGAAGTCCAAGATTACGCACTTAGTGCGCACGGCTGACGGTAGTGTTTCTGCAGCTGAAGGTGAGTCCCTAAGTACTTAATTTATGAATCAGTATGCTTAGTCTTATTTAAAAAAAAATCACCAAGCGTTGTCAATGGAAAAAGATCTTCTGGCTCCCAGCCATTCGTTGACTTGCTGTCCTTTAACCAGTGTTTCCCACACATAGACAAATCTGTTGCGGTGCGCCACAGATTAAACTCCGACCGCCACAGATTCAACACTGACCAAAAAAAAAGAAGAAAAAATTCAACACAACCTGTCACATATTGCATTCTTTTTTCTTTTTTACGCTATTTAAAACATGCAGTGTGTTCGTTCAGCCGCATTTCCTTTCCCTGCTCTCTCTTCGTCTCTGTCATTCACGCGTCTCTCACACACACACACACACACACAAAGCCCCTCCCCTCCGTGCACACCACGTCTGTCTGGATCACCTGTGGAAGCATGGCCTATTTCGTGTAGAGAAGACGGCTGGCGAAGGTTGGTATTTCCTGAACACTTTTAACACACAATCACAGATCAAAAAGTGCTATAAAATATTTTATATTCTGAATACAATCACTGTAGCCAACTTAGCGACTATGTCTCTATTTCTAACGACTTTTCAGACCCCCTTAACGACTTTTCTTTTTCAAAAAGCGCCTAGCGACAAATCTAGCAACATTTCTGACCACCCTTAGCTACTTTCTGTGAAACTTTGTCGCCGATATTTCCTGCAGTTTTGAGACCCAGCTTGCTCCTTCCCGACGCTCAGAAATGGTATGACTTGCCCATGTGTATGCAGCATGATCAGAGTATGTAGACTTACCAATCATAAACCTTTTTCGGTTCATTTCACCCGCTCACAAACAAAGTTGTTTAGTAGTTAATGTTAATTCAAAAGTAAAAAATAAATCTGCATGTATATAAGACCGATCTTTCAACAGGAATTAAGGCAGAAGCTTACTGTACCACGCTGCATTGAACACCACAGGGTGTATTCAAGAAACGTTTGAAATGTATGGTGAGTTCAAAAAGGTAGAACATTTAAAACTTATGACCAAAAAACCCCCACTGAAAATAATACCATAAGCAATAAACTTATTTTTAATGGCGGTTGGCAAGAAACATTTGATGCATGCTAAATATGCCCTACTTATTTTTACAAAGTAGTAAAAAACAAACAACTATATTCTCTATATGAATTTCGTCTTCTTGAAATATCTCAGGAAAAAAAAAATTCCCATAACTTTACATTTTGTTTAAAAAGTCTTAGATGTCCAGTTGCAATTTGATATCTTGTAAATTTTGTACCATTTTTTCTCAACAGTATACTTCAGGCAAAATAATAGAACATGTTCCACAGTCTCTTCTGGAAGACAGAAGTCACATTTCCCTGTAGCATGTTTCCTCTGTTTAAATAAAGTATTGTTTAACCCTGTAATCCTATCTAAATTAAATTATTTCCTCTTTTCTGTTTAATTCGTCATCACGTGGTGATGACATTATCATTACATACAAATACAATAGTTTCAGTGTGTTAATGTTACTGTAGGTCCCGACCCTTAGCAAACAAGCGATTGCGCCTTCTTTAGAAAGTAACCTATAGTCGCATGTTTCGCAGTGTCGTTATGTGCTCTGAAAGCTTTTGTCGTCTTTTTATACTGATTCAGTTCTTCCTGCTGCCTCCTCCAATGCCTTCAACTTAAAGCTGCATTTCTTTGTGTGTTTTCCATGATGAGGGTGTGTGCATGAAAACTAGTGGTCGTGTCTTCTTCGGTACATAATCTTTCCCCACACGTCTGTCTCACTTATGCGCTTCCTGCTACAGCGCCCTCCAGAGGCTGTTAGCCAGTAAAAAAATTCACGTCGTTGTATAGGACGCAGGGTCCAAAGCGTGTAAAAAAAGTAGTGGCTTATAGTCTGAAAATTACGGTAAATCAATTGCTGAATCAGTCTACTTTGAAGGTGAGTAGCAACTACTAGCGAACAACTAAGAATAAGTGAGTGATCCAGTGACATGGGGCATCATGTGGCATAGCGGTGGAACGGGCTACCCATATGCAGAGGCTGTAGTCCTAGACACGGCTGTCCCAGGTTTGATTCCCAGCCGCTTTTTATATTGTTTTCATGTATGCCAGCCAAAAACAAAACAAGAAAAACTAATAAATATAGTTGGGGTTTTTTTTTCTCCAGTATGCCTCCAAACATTTAGAAATTGACAGAAAAGTGACACCAAACAGGGCATGAGTTTAAGGACAGATTAGCTATTTGATTGGCAAGGTTGATTTAAGTTTGTGTTCACTCCAAAGGCTGCTCGCTAGTTGTCATCCAATAGGACTGTTAGAAAGCTTTGAGTAATTAACTGTTTTTAATACAATCATCAGTGCTTCAGAAAGCTTCATTTGGCCATCACTAGTAGTCTGCATCTAAGACATGTAATGTGTTAAAAATACATTTGAAAAACAGGAAAAGCTATTGTTTGGATATACTGACCTGCACCAGCTCTGTCACCTGGCTTTCCCCCACGCATCTGCAGGGAGAAAGCTTGGATAGACTTTGATAACAACCCTTGCCACCTGATTGGCTCCGCATAGCCATGTGATCAAAGTCAAAGTCATAGCTTAGGCACGTATCCCTGATGTGTTCAATGACAGGAAAAGTGTAAGAATCTAGGCAAGGCAAGTTTATTTGTATAGCACAATTCAAGTTACAGGACAATTCAAAGTGCTTTCATAAAACATCTAAAGCATTACTTCAGGGTGCAGAAAAATCAAAAGTACAGGAATAAAAAGCATGATTTAAAATGAACCAAAAAAAATCTATTTTAAAAGAAGCCGTGCAGATTTAAAACTTAGAATAAAAACCAAATCAAAAGCAGCTGAGGTGGGTTCTTTAACCTGGATTTAAATAAACTGAGGCTTTCTGGGAGTTTGTTCCAGACATGTGGAGCATAGAAGCTGAACCCAGCTTCTCTATGTCTGGTTCTGACTCTGGGAACTGATAAAGACCGGATCCAGATGACCTGAGGGGTCGGGTAGATTCATACTGGGTCAGAAGATCACTGATGTATTTTGGTCCTAAACCATTCACAGCTTTATAGACCAGCAGCAGAACTTTGAAGCCTCTGACAGACAGGCAGCCAGTGTAAAGACCTCAGAGCTGGACTGATGTGGTCCAATCTACTAAATCTAAAAAAAGTAAATCTAGTAAAACAGATTTTACTCTGGGTTACAAATGTTCATATTATATTTTTTTTCTACAGAAAACAAAGCTTGGGATCTAAACCAGGAACAGGATAAGAAGCCATTAAACCAACAGAATTTATGCAATGTAAAAAGGTGCTACAGTAGTCCCACAGCAGAGAAGACTGAGCGGAGCACCTTACCACAAGAGCTACCTGCTTTCTTCAGCTTAACAGCCCTTGCTGAGGTAGCAGCCATGGAAAATGTTCACAGGTAGGAGCTTGTGCCTTCCTGATAAATTTGAAGTTGTATTTTTCAATAGATGGATAACAACATGAGCTGTGTTGGTGGACTTGTAAAAATTATCCTATCTGATATCCATGTTTCAGAGGCCAGAGAAGCTTGGCTCAGAGCCAGAAGAAAGAGCTTGCACAAACTCCGGTTCTCATATCCTGCGCTGATCAGTGAAGTGTTGCTGCTGCTTCTAGAAGAAGATTACATGAACAGTAGTACTGAAGCTTTGCTTTCCTGAGAGGTCACCGGTTTGGGAGGGCTTGTACAAACTCCAGACATATTTTGCCTGAATCTAATGTATGGGGAAAGAAACCCTCCCCTCCTCTCAATCCCCTGTTGGTGTCTCAGTGTTTCACCCTGAACCTTTGTTAGGTTGAGGGAGAATGCTTTTCTCAAAGGATAGCTTTGTGTCTTCAATGGATGATGTACTCGACAGTCAGTGAATTCCCTACAGTAAGTGGTGGTCAGTACAGTCCAGTTGTGGAGAAACAGGTGGGTAAAGTTGACTTTCAGGTAGACTGTTTTGTCAAATGCACCAGCTGCTTTGAGAAAAATGGTCATAAGAACATTGGAGCTGTTGGTTTGTTGTCGAGCAGCAGATCAACAGCTCCTGTGTTATGCAAACTAAAATCATCCCTTTGTCAGTAGTTTTTGGTTATAAAAGGGGACATTTAAATACTTTCATCATAATTATACATTTATCATGACTTGAAGAGAAATTTGTTCTCTTGCTTTCTGAAGGAGCTTTGTGTGAATTACTTCTTAGTTTTCAGTATCTCAGATGCAGTGATCAGATGATCTTCAGCTTGGGCAGAAAGGAGGATTTGTTGATTTAGTTTGTCAGAAATCATCAATAAACCTCAGAATGGTGCAAGCTCTCACTGTTTTTTAACTGCAGTGTGACACTGACCACTATTAAGTACCACACACTGTCCTATTTTAGATATTAGGAAAACATAATATATCCATCTACATTGGTGTGTTCCATTTGAACGAAATTGAAAACATCAATTTTGGCAAGTTAGCACTGGCACTGAAAAGAAATACCTACTATATTTACACCCGATTACTCTGTGCAAAAGAACCAAGCTTTCCCCAGTGCATGGCTTCCTTTTTATAGATGGTTACTATAGATTTTTTTAACACTGTTATGTCGCAAAGGAAGCCATTTTGGAGCTTAGGTTCTAATTGAAAAGACCTAATTTTATATGGGGCTGTGGAAGTGCTTTTAGCTTGCAGTCATGTTTTTGGGTTTTTTACCTGCTGAATAGTTCCCTGCACCTTTCTGAAACACATCTGTATTAAAAAAAGCTTCTTTGCCTCTAACTTCAATCCAAAATAATGTTTAACCAGGGTAAATGATCATGATGGATAGATCTCCTGTAACAACTACTTGTTCAGTTTATTTTGGTGGTGTACTAATTTAGTTTGCTTGTATGTATCATCAATGAGCATTTTATATTTATGTGAAGATGTTTTAGTTTAAACAAAGTTTGTGACAACTAATGTTGGACTGAATGTCAAGAGAAATGGATTCCCCTACATAAGAATTAGAATTAATATTAGAGGGCATTTCTCCTGTTTATCTTTCTCTTCAGTGTCCCTGAAAGACAGGTGTGCGTTTTAAAGCCTGCTTCTCACAACTGAAATCTAGCCTTAACCTTCCCACCTGCACTTGGTTTGCCACCACAAAGCCCTGAAGCAGCTTTGTCATAAACATATTTAAATAGTGGAATTCAGTTTTTCTCACTAATAGGGGTGCACCGATCCCACTTTTTCAGTCCCAAAACAGATACCGATACCTGGGCTTTGTTTATCTGCCGATACCCGATACCGATCCGATACTATTGTTGAATTAATAAAAAACTGTATACCCTCCACCTTATACCTTGAAGAGACTAAAGGTACCAGACTTTACTAACTAAACATAACTAAGACTTCTTTTTTCCTTTTTGACCCCGCTCCTTTTGTTTTGCTGAGGTGCAGGAATTTAGCATGCTCCTTAGCATAGTGTTTTTGATGACCTTGAATAAAGTGGTAGTGTTGTACTACCACCTCCCCTCGAAACATTTACTTTGTAGACATTGCAAACAGCCGACAAACTAGTTGGAGTGGCAAGCGTGAAATATCTCCACACAGCCAACCCTCTGGCTCGCTCCATGATGCTTCTAGCATGCGACACACGTGAAGCTGACGCATGAAATATGTTCTGCTGCGACAAAAAAAACAAAAAAACATAAACCTGGATCGGCCAGTGGATCTGTTCATTTTTCCGATCTCCGATCTAGCTATTTTGTCAGTATCGCGGCCGATATCCAATCCTAATATCGGATCGGTGCACCCCTACTCACTACATGAGAAAAAGATAGCATTTCTTGTGTGCAGTTTTTCCACAGAGTATTCACTGCTTCTTTTTTCAGTAACAAACTGCACTAATTTGACAGTGAAATTTAAGTTGCACATGGTAGAGTAAAGCAATGTCTCCACCAGCCACGGGGTTCTTCTTTCACCACGGTTGTGTCTTTGATGTTCTGAATCAAGCTAGCTGCAGGTTTTCACTTAAAAGACCATCGGTCTGCACTGTCAAGCAGGTTTTAGTGGCCTTTTGAGGTATCTTCAGGTTCAGTTCAGGATTGTGTCTTCTTACCTGGGTCATGGGAAACAAATGCTTGAAACCTTTCCTGCTCTGAAGCAGCTTAGGTTCGGCGCAGTGTACCACATCATCTGCTATCAGTGCACAGGAAACATAAATGAAATAGACGACAGTTTGCAAACAGCATCTAACTTTGACTTTATTAAAAAAAATTAATAATAATTATGTACCCGAAAACAGAAACTGTTTAAAGTTTTATCTTGTATTATGCCTTCATATGTCATAAAAAGGTTAACATCTAGCAATAAAATAAAGTGAATAAATATAGCTCTAATGATGGCTTTGATAAAATTATTTGTGTTCATTCATTCTTTTTTGCATTGTTTCTGTAAGGTAAATTAATTTTCTGCTTTAGTTTTATTTTTGTTATTTCAGTCCAACTCTCCCTGTTTTACTTGAGCAGGCAAGTGCTGGGGTGATCAAGTCAGTCTAATACCAGTCAACATCATCCTCACTGTTTGGGTTAGTTTGACCTTATCTGAAGAAACCTGCTTCATAGTGTAGGCTTCGGTTGTTTTTAAGTGTCAGATCTTTTTTTATCTATTTAATGAAAGCTAGCTACAGCTAGTGGAGATAAGGGATGTAGCTGATTCCTGTTTTTTGTTGCTCAGAGTATATATACATATATATATTTTTTATATATAAAAGCAATGCTTAGTTAGTCATTACATTCCAAAGTCCCTGTTTTCATTGCAGCACTGCAGGTTGTTGTCTTCCCATAACTGATGTAATCTTGACAAGCTCATTGAGACAGACAAAAACCCTTGTGCAGATTTTACCATCATCAACACCCCCATCTCCTTCCCTCGGAGCTCTTTGTTGCTCTGTGTAGACCAATACTTCCATGACCAAATTCTAGATAAAACCTTACTGTAATTTAGGTGGCTTATGTTGTTTATTTTTTTCTATTTTATATGTGTACATTAATAATGTTCCTTTTTTTTAAATTGTAGAACTTTTTAAGTAAACAAGTCTGCTAAACAATGGATGCACTTGTACTTATCTGGTAAATGACACAGTCTAAAAACAATACAGTAATCCTTTTAGCCCTAAAGCCGGTATGTGTATTTACTAAAGAGTGCTTTTTGCTGTGGAATGTCACCCAAAATGGGTTTTAGAAACCTAATGGTGTTTTCTTAAATTACAGTGTTCAGAACTAATAGTAATGTTTGATTAAGTCTTTGTCTGCAAATAATGCTGTACTGCAACCAACCTGGAATTGCTCATTTGGGTTTAAAATACAACTGAGTAGCACAGTAGACTACAGAGAGCCAAACTACAGTTTGTCATAAGAAACAGTATATGTAAATGTATATTTTCAGATATGTAAGAAATGTATGATCATCCAAGCAGAATAGAAAAATGTGTGCTTTTGTTTTGTTAGAAAACTGAATCCCCTACACCTGTGTCTCATCTACCCCCAACACCCTACCTTCATAAAGGAATATACCTCCTTACAGCAAGTGAGTTTATTGACATTTGCCAAAGAAATAGAAAGGTATGTTCAAAGAGAAATCCTCTTAGCAGAAATAAAAATCAAGCTAGCCGAACTGTTGCACTGGATCTTTTAGGTGTTCGAATCTTCAGGTAACATTATCAGTACAATTCATTATGATAATCTAATGGCATTGTGCTTGTGTTTGGATTCAGAGTTTGACTCAAGGGCACCAATCAGTGTCTCTTGAAAAATAAAGTATTTGCACCTTATGACCCAAACCAAAATTATCATGGTCATTAAACAAAAAAATAAAAGTAGAACTCTCTATAAATGTATGAATTTGAATTGCTCCATGTACCTGAACATCCAGTGAGAAACAACACTGCACATCTACAGATTAGCCCTTCATCCTCTCAACTTTTCTATTTAAAATGCTTCTTTAAGGTTTAAAATTCCTATATTAGTTACCAAAATTAACTATAATACTCTTTTGTGCTAGTACTGTCTTCTTGAATGTAATCATTTTCTACCTATATTTTTCTAATTCAGTCTTGATTGTACTGTAGGTATGCTATGACAGTATACTGTTGCTTCTGTGCATATTTTGTTATAACAGTTAATGTAAGCACAGCTCATGCACTGTTAATTCAGTGGAAGTGTGATGAGTAGGTCCAAACAACCTTTTGGAGCATGTGTGCAGCATGAGACTTACAGCTGTTGACTGTTGCATTGAGTTTTGGTGTGATCTCTTTATCTGGTTTAGTTCGAAAGTAGGGACAGTCCTGCAAGTGGAATATCTTTGTGTAAGAGTTTCAGCTCATTTAAAACTCTTTAAACTTTAGTCAAATTTCAAACAGAAAAAGCATATGTATCAGTTTATAAGTAACCATGTATGAGGTCATTTGTCCTTAACTAGAATGTAGATTATGCCTTCCTTATTTTTATTCTAACTTTGCAAAGACATTTTTTAAGATCTACCTGATAGGTTGTACATCAATTCACATTATTAACCACGTGCTTGCCATACCTTATGTAAACAATGTTCTTCATGATGTGCGATTTTGATTGTTAAAGCCCAATTCGTTCAGTGCTGCCTTGCCTTACTGTATTCCCATTGTATTGTGGGATCCCCCTTTTCCTTATCCAGCCCACATTGCTGTCAGAACACTGTTTGACACAACTATTACTTGTAAAAAATAAATAACTTATGTTAAACCTGTCCGTGTAAGAGAGAGAGAAATTTTTTTGTGTTTTATATATATTATATACTTTATATACTCCAGCATTATTGGATTTTCTGTTGTTGGTAGCTGTTTAAGAAAAGTCTAAAAGCTTTCCAGCTGATTTCTTTCACAAAGCAGACCTAATGATTACCAAGCTCCTCTTACCTCTGAAAATTTCCCAGACTGCAGATTTACTTGGGTAAAGTAAACTCATTTAGGGGAGAAAGTCCATCCTGTTTCTATTCAGATTCCATTATCTGTAAATATGAAGCCAAAATATAAGAAAACAGCTTGTCTGGAAAAACTACACACGGCTTTATTAGGATTTAGGTAGCAGTTAGTGCAGTGTTGCTAGTCAAATCCAACTGATAAATATAATGTAAAAAGTTTGGTATCTCTATAACTTAAGAAGACCTGGGAGTTTTCTGGTCTTAGGCATACTGGTAAATTTTTAAACATTGCCATTGAAAAAAAAAAGGTCAAAACAAAGCATGTGCCGCTGCCCCTCATTTTGGGAAGAGTTAAAAGGTTATTTACAAACAAAACCGAAGTGCACTATTTAGTGCTGAATAGAAAAAGATGAATCACATAGAAAACATTTAAGACACGTGCCCTAAATCAAGATCCGGTACCAACTAAAGGACAACCAATATGAATTTTCCAAATAAAGATAGTTCAAATTGAAGTGGGCCAACATTTTAGGCCAATATTGTTTACATACTAATATATCATTCTAATAATGTCATAATAAAATATGATTTTAATATGCCTTTAAAAAAAAGCTGATGGCTTTTTTAGAGGTCTCTAAATTTCCCTTAGTGGTGTTTGTGTACGTGTGTGTGTTGCCTTGTGGCAACCTGTGCTGCCACACATGTATGTTTTTTTTTTTTTTTTGACCTGTAATAATCATTTTAA
This sequence comes from Valencia hispanica, assembly GCA_963556495.2. Classification (NCBI taxonomy): domain Eukaryota; kingdom Metazoa; phylum Chordata; class Actinopteri; order Cyprinodontiformes; family Valenciidae; genus Valencia; species Valencia hispanica. Next base: position 43,550,376 of record OY747715.1, read on the forward strand.
CCATTTTTTCAAGAGACACAGCAGTAGGCTGAAGGAGGAGAGAAGATTGTGTTGATAAGAATGGTAGAATTATGTGGAAAGGAAGAGCAGCACCCAGGTTTAAACAGACCGAACTGGGAACGTTGGGCCAAAGGTATTCCTTTGTCAACAGCTGATGGCCACTCCCCCTTATCCTGAAAGACACCGAATGTTAGGACACAGACAGGCTGGATTCATCACAGGGTTCAACTAATATTTTAATTATAATTACCTTGCAGAGTTCAACTTTAATAAGGGCCTTTTATGCTAATCCTTTTCTGCTGCCAGTTAGGTCTCTGCTGCCTCTATAAACACTTCAAACTAAAATAAAAATAAAAACCATCCATCCCTTTTTTTGCTAATTTTTGCTCCCAGACATTGTGTGCATCCACAAGCTATTTGAAGAAGTCACTCATTAAATCCCACCCAACAATTCCATGTCATTCTTGTGTGGCAAACTCGCAGTCTAGTAACGAGGGGTGCGTGGTCTGCAACCGCTAATTTGCATAAAAATTAGCCCTCTGAACAGCTCTTTTTTTTTACGTGTCCTGTTTGGCAGTGTGGCACTCAGAATTGGTGTCTGAGTATCAAATAGAAGCCCAACAGATTTACTTTGACAAGTGGAGCACTACAGCTTTCGCTATAGTACTCAACTTTATATATATTTGTGAGAAATCTTTAATATGAATTGCTGTGGGTTTTGTTTAATGACGTTACTGAGACTGAAAATAAACAGGAAGAAAGAAAGAAGATGAATAGAGGTAGGAAACAAAATGTCAAGAGAGAGGGTGATTTGAAAATACAAAGGTGGAAGGGGAACAAAGAAAACATCAAAGTCTGCCTCCATACCCACAGGACGGCAGAGAGAAGGGAAAAAACGACTCTAAAACAAACAAGGAACATTGACAAAACAATGTGAACTAAAAACTACACAACCACATCACACAAAAATGGATATAAAAATAGAACAACAATGTCACTGAAAAGTTCATGATATCGATTAATCAAGATCTAGTAATGATGACCTCAGCCCAAGAATGTATCTGTAAACACCGGAGACCCCACACCTATGTGTGTATGAGCATGCTGGTGCATATAAGGTTTCTCCATAAGACTGTTTGACAGCTGGTGTCAGGAGCGAACAATCCATCTCCCATGAATCAATGCAGACATAAAGGAGATTGGGGCCACAGACGTCCAAAGGACCCCCAGAGCCCAGGCGGACCAGTGCAGGCATCCTCCAAGCGGGAGCAGGCTCATGGTACCGATTAATCAAGATCTATTAATGATAACCTCAGCCCAAGAATGTATCTGTAAACACTGGAGACCCCACACCTATGTGTGTGTGTGTGTGAGCATGCTGGTCCATATAAGGTCTTTCCATATGAGTGTTCGATAGCTGGTGTCAGGAGCCATCGATCCATCTCCCAGGAATCGATGCAAACATGAAGGAGATCAGGGCTACAGAAGTCAAAGAACCCCCAGAAGCCCCAGGTGAACCAACGCAGAGCTGACCATATCAGCCAAGAGAGGAGCAGAGGAGAACCCCAGGGGAACATCCAGCAGCTACAATGCAGGGGCCCGGGGGGCTGCAGTGACGAGCCCACGGGTTCCGCCAGCTATGCCAGGGCGGGCCTGGCCATGGACCTAGAGACCCAGGGCCCAGGGGATGGAAATTGTCAAGAATTAAATGTTGAGATTGCTTTATATGAGTGTGTCCCCCCCTCGAACGGAACCTGAAAGAGAGAGATGTTAGAAGACGAGGAATGGGAGCAAACCGGAGTAAGAAATGGGAAGGCTGCGGCTGACGATGGAAGCTGCGAAGAGAAGGGGATCGGCAGGACCCTAAGGGAAAGGGGGTCGGCAGGACCCAAAGGGATAGAGGGAGTGGCATGATGGGGCGAGGTCAGGCCAGGGAGCGGGTCGGGAGGAGTGAAAAACGAATGAGAAAGACGAGCAACGAGAGGCAGGCAGAGTTTATATACGGATCGCTGAGTGAATAGACGCGGCAGATGCCCGGGGCACCAGGTGAGACGAATTGTGTCCGTAGTTGAGCAAGAAGAGGAAGAGTTATAAAAAAACTTTGCACAGGATTTTCAAGGACCGTGTGGCCCAAAGGCAGGCTGGATGGCCTGCAGGTCGACGTATAACGAATTGTCTGGGAACAGTCCGGATATGGCTCACCCTGGTTACGTGGAGAGGATGAGCACTTCGAAGCTTTGAAATGAGTTCTTCCTGGTCCCGGTCAGAACAAAAGAGAATCTTCACCGGTGAGATGTTCTCTGTTTAGCCAGGGTCTCTGGCTTGAGAGCTGTAATGTTTTGACTCCCTCCAAAGATTCTCTGTTGGATTGAGGTCTGGAGACTGGCTAGGCCACTCCAGAACCTTGAAATGCTTTTTACGTAGCCACTCCTTCTTTACCCAGGTGGTGTGTTTGGGATCATGGTCATGCTGGAAGATCCAGACACAGTTCATCTTCAATGCTCTCACTGATGGAAGATGGTTTTTCCCCAAAATCTCTCTTTACATGGCCCCATTCATCTTTTCCGTACGAATCAGTTGTCCTGTCCCCTTTGCAGAAAAGCAGCCCCAAAGCATAATGTTTCCAGCACCATGCTTCACAGTGGGTGTGGGATGCACCTCGGCATTCTTCCCCCTCCAAACATGGTGATTGGCATTTATACGAAAGAGTTTTATTTTAGTCTCATCTGACCATATGGCATTTCCCCAAGCCACCATTGGATCATCCAGATGGTCTCCTGCAAACTTTAGATGGGCCTAGACTTGTCCTGGCTTAACCTTGAGCACCGCAGGATTTTGAACCATGACATGTTACTAATAGCAACCTTTGTTAATATGGTCCCAGCTCTCTTCAGGTCAATGACCAGTTCCCTCCATGTAGTTCTGGGCTGTTTCCTCATTGTACTCATGATCATGTGTACCCCATGAGGTAAGATCTGGCATGGAGCCCCAAGTCGAGGGAGATTGTCAGGGTTCCATTTTCTAATAATTGATCCAACAGTTGATGTCTTCTCACCAAGCTCTTTGCCTATTGTAGATTGGCTCATCCCAGTCTTATGCAGGTGAACAGTCTTGTCCCTGGTGTCCTTAGACAGCTCTTTGGTCCTGGTCATGGTGGAGGTTGGAGTCTGACTGTTTGAAGGTGTGGACAGGTGACTTTTATTCAAATAACGAGTTCAAACAGGTGCCATTTAATACAGGTAATGAGTGGAGGATAGAAGACCTTCTTAAAGAAGTAGTTACAGGTCTGCGGGGGCCAGAATTCTTGCTTGGTTCTAGGTGCTGGATACTTATTTTCTTCACCATTATACAAATAAATTCTAAAAAAATTATACAATGTGATTTCCTTGATTTTTTTGTACATTCTGTCTTTCACAGTTGAAGTTTACCTTGATGAAAATTATAGACCTCTCTTATCTTTTTAAGTGGGACAACTTGCACAATCAGTGCAATACCAAATAAATACTTTTTTGCCCCCTGTACCTGACTGCAGTTGAACACCTGAGCAAAGAATGTAGTGAAGGAATATGAGTGACTTTCAATTAAAATAACAGGACTTAGCTTTGAGCACTGGGGATTACTCATTTATCAGGCATATGTGGGAACTCAACCTTAAAACAATTTCCAATGCCTAAAACTGACATCATTGTATGATTTCTTCAATAAAACATACAATTGTTACAATCCAAACACAACACAGACACCACATGATACTTACACCATTATAATTTATAGAAAGCAAAATTTCCTCCCACTCTATAATCACACATTTATAAAGCTAATATTGCTCCTAAATTGTGGTTCTGCAACACAGAAGGAATTTGTTTCCAGTGGCTAAACCTCCCTTCTGAAAATGGAAAGGAATAAGACTTAAAATGATTGAATAAAATTAAAATAACTCAGAGATCTCATTCACTGCAATCAGAAAAATGTTACAAAGTTTTTATCCCCAATTTGCTTTGTTCAACTAGCAAGCAAAATAAATATCGGAAATAATTGCAAAACTTTATTACAACCCTTCACCTCTAATTTGGTTTGCCTTAGTTCTAATGGTTCACATTTCCTTATGGATCGCTAAGAAAACTATCCTCCTGAACTGGAAAAATAAAAAGGCTCTTAATATTAATCAGTATCAAAATCTCTTGTTGGACCACATTGGTCTTGAGACAGCCTCTGGCTCCATGTCGGATCAATCTCTCTGGGCTCCTTTGATTGGCTCCATCACCTAGTAGGTGTGGGGGGCACTAAGTTTTGTCATTTGGGAAAAAAAGAAAAAAAAGGAGTCACAGCCAAACAGAGAACCAGGCCAGATGTAGCTTCTATGAAGACTAAAAAACAGAACATAATGAAAAACTAGAGGAGAATGTTGCCAGGGTAAGCCTTGTACTGCAACCACAACAATTTTTTGGGAGCAGATTAAACAGTTGCTGTTTAAACAGCATAATATCTTTTTTTTTTTTTTTTTACATGTCCTGTTTGGCAGTGTGGAGCTCAGAATTGGTGTCTGAGTACCAAGTAGAAGCCTAACAGATTTACTTTCACAAGCGGAGCAGTACAGCTTTTGCTATAGTACTCCACTTGATATATGTGTGAAAAATCTTTATTATGAATTGCTGGGGGGTTTATTTCCTGATGTTATGGACACGGAGACGGAAAATTAAGGGGAAGAAAGAAAGAAGATGAAGAAGAGAGGTAGGAAACAAAATGTCATGAGAGAGGGTGAGTTGAAAATACAAGAGAGGAAAGGGAACAAAAAAAACACAGGAAAACATTGAAGTCTGCCTCCATACCCACAGGACGGCAGAGAGAGGGGAAAAAACAAAGCAAAACACGAAAAAGGAACATTGACAAAACAAACCTCGTGAACTAAGAACTACACAACCACATCACACAAAAATGGATAGAAAAATACAACAATGTCACAGAAAAACTCATGGTACTGATTAATCAAGCTCTAGTAATGATAACCTCAGCCCAGGAATATATCTGTAAACACCAAAGACCCCACATCTATGTGTGTGTGTTAGCATGCTGGTGCATATAAGATTTCTCCATAAGAGTGTTCGATAGCTGATGTGAGCAGGCATCAATCCGTCTCCCAGGAATCGATCCAGACATGAAGGAGATCGGAGCCAAGATGTCCAAAGGACCCCCAGGCGGACCCGGGCGGGGCCGACCGCATCCCCCAAGAGAGGAGCAAAGGAGAACCCCAGGGGAACGTCCAGCGGCTACTATGCAGGGGCCCAGGGCCGGAAACAAGCCGTGCCAGGGCAGGCCGGTCCATGGATCGGGAGAGCCGGGGCCCAGGGGCGCCCCACCCCCCAGCAGAGACTCGACAAGGGACCGCCTGACGAGGGGCCTCCGGCACCGCAGAGGTGGCCACGCGCCACCACCACCGTGGGCCAATCCCCACCGCCAAAATCCCAGCGCCCCACCCCTGCCCCACGTCGGGGTGCCCCACCGGTAGCCGCAGCAGATGGATAGCATCCCCAGCCAAGCTCACCCAGCACCTGGACACCAAGTTGTACCAGCTCCTGACTCCTGATCGGAGAGCGCCGAGACCAGGCATCCAACAAAAGCCAGGGCCGGTCCAACCCGCCAATGAACCGACCACGCACGGTGCGCACAGAACAGGTGATCGAACGAGCAGAGACGCTGGATCCGTGTCCCGCCGAGCCACCGAGCAGGCACCACCCAACAATCCCAAACCTGGCACCCCTAAAAGAGGTGCCCCAACCAACCAAAGGAAGATAATGGTTGGCCCCCCCCCCCCCCAGGCCCGGCCAGGCACGCACCAGGTCCGAACCGGATTGACCACCGACGCACCAGTAGGCAGGGGCATCCGTCACAGGCGGGGAGTGACGGAGGGGAAATAGGCCCCCAATTAAATGTAAGGCCTGAGGTGCGCCAGGCGAGAGGGCAGCCCAAGACCCAACTTGACAGGCAGACAAAGACATACAGACAGTCATACGTTCCCTCCCTCTTAAACACATACATTCTCACTAACTCACCAAGACACCCAAGAAATGATGCTGTACCCTCGCTCATACACCCCATACACACTTCATGCTCCCAGGTCCAGGTACCGATGCCCCAGTAGAGCCACCAGCCCCCGGACCCAGGAGATGGACCCCCTACCTTCTAGGACGGAGACAAGCAGACCGCCAAGGGCCCCACAGTGGCGAGGCAACCCGACAGCCCAGGACCCCGACCAGACCACCTGTTCCTCCTCCGGAACCCAACCCCTGATGGCCGGTAGCGAACAGGGGTGTAAGAAGACCCCTAGCCTCTATCCTCCCGCTCGAGTATGGTGTTGATGCGTGTTGTAATAATGTGCATTTAAAACAGAGGGGTGGGATGTGGGGAAGGCAGCCACACATCCCCCAACCCCGAGCCCTCAGTGTCTGTATGTGGTTTCACAGTGGGCACCGGCACCAGAGGTGAAGCTGATTGAACTGCTCCCCCTCTGGATGCCGAAAAGTGTGCCCACCCCAAAGTCCCTACATATGTGTTAAGTGAGAATGTTATAAGTGGGAGTGTCTAAGTTGTATATTAAAATTGGGACCCAGGACACCACGGGATAGTGATGTGCCCATTCCCCAAGACCCTATATGAGTGGTAAAGTGATGGAGCGGGTGGACAGAGGTGTTGGGGGATGGGGAGGGAAGGACTGGGAGACAAAATGTCTTCCCAGGGAGCCAGCTCCCCCACTGACCCCAATACGCACCGCTGTTCACCGGGATCCAACAGGGGAGGGAGGCCATGGCACGTTCAACCCAGGGCCCACGGCCACAGCACCACCAAGCCCCACGGACCCCAATGCAGTCCCCCCAGCCCCATCCCAGAAGGAGAACTAAACCCACCCTGACATTCGCTCTATACTGATTTATTTTAAGAGCCTTTTTATTTTTCGAGTTCAGGAGGAACGTTTTCTTAGCGATGCATAAGGCAATGTGAACCATTAGAACTGACTTTATGTCCATGGTGACATCATTTAAATCTCCCAACAGGCAAACTGAGGGAGATGGTGGAATGTTACATTTCAGACACTTTGATTAGTCCTCACATATCTGGCACCAGAATTTCTTAAGGGGTGGACAGAACCAAAGCGCATGAATATAAGAATCTGGTATATTGCTTGTGCATTGTAAGCAGGTATTAGATGACGTAAAACCCATCCTAAACATCCGTTGACCTGTATAGTGTACTCTATGAAGGATTTTGTATTGTATTAATTGCAAATTAGGATTTTTTGTTATTTTAAAGGCTTCTTAAACATATCTGAGACCAGACGGTTTGGTCAAAGCTGGCTGATAAATCCACCTCCAATTTTGAAATAGGGATGGCTATTGATTCATCTAATGTAGATAAAGTTTTGTATATTTTAGACAGCAATTTGGGGGGGGTTAAGATTAAGAAAATCTAAAACTCTTGCTGGAATTTGTAATTCAACTGTATTGAGCCTAAATTTACCTTTAATATTAGATTTAATTTGTTGATATTCTAAGGATTTGTTTTTATTAATTCCATATTGTGTAATTAATGTATTAAATGGGATAAAGTCTGTTCCTTCAAATATGTGTTCCAGGTATTCAATTCCATTACACCTCCAGTCTGGAAAACGTATCATACATTTTTTTTGCAAGATGTCGGGGTTATACCAGATGGGTGTAAGTCTGCATGGGATTATTGTGGACTCTGTCATTTTTAGAAACTCCCACCATGCTGTCAGAGAGGAGCTGATATTTATGCTTTTAAAGCATTCATGTCGTTTTATAATTGAGCTAATAAATGGTAGGTCTGAAAGTTTTATCTTATTGCATAGTGTCTGTTCTACGTCTATCCAGGACTCATCTAGGTAGCTATGTTTTAACCATCTTGAGATGTATTGGAGCCTGTTGGCTAAGAAATAATGATGGAAGTTTGGTAGATCTAGACCTCCTTTTTCTTTGGTCTTCTGCAGTGTTTTTAAACTGATAGGTGGGGGTTTATCTTTCCAAAGAAATTTAGAGACAGAGGAGTCCAGAGATCTAAACCAGTCTAGTGATGGTTTACTTGGGATCATTGAGAATAAGTAGTTGATTCTCGGCAAAACCATCATTGAAGCAACCCTTCCCATAAGTGATATGGGTAGGGATTTCCATCTAGCAAGATCATCTTCCACTTTTTTAAAAGTGGGATGTAGTTTAGCTTTATTAAATCTGCCAGTCTTGGTGAGACATTGATACCTAAATAAGTAATATTCCCTGACTGCAGTTGTGTATTAGTTGGATTCTGGACAGAACAATTGATTGGAAGAACTGTAGATTTTAACCAATTTATAGAATAATCTGAAACATTTAAGAGTTCATCAACCCGATTACCTGAGAGAAAGAGGTTTGTGAATGCTGGAGAAAAAGTAATACATCATCTGCATAAAGACTGATTTTATGTTCTATGTTATTGCATTTTCTGCCTTTAATATTGTGAGTTTGCCTGATTGCTGCAGCTAGTGGTTCAATAAAAATACCAAACAGGGAGGGAGAGAGAGGATATCCCTGCCTGGTACCTCTCTGAAGATAAAACCTAGATAATGTTTGGTTATTAGTCCTGATACATGCTGTTGGTGAACTGTATAATATTTTCAACCAGTTTAAAAAATAATTTCCAAAGCCAAATTTATGTAAGGTTGCAAATAAGAATGTCCAGTTAACTCTATCAAATGCTTTTTCTGCATCTAGAGATAATATATTAGTTTTAATGTTTTTACAGTAAGAAAAATCTATTAAATTAATCTACGTGAATTTGTGGATGAATGTCTCCCTTTAATGAAACCAGCTTGATCAGGATGTATTATAAGTTACTTTCTCAATCCTTTTTGCGAGGGCTTTGCAGATTCAACAGATCAACATTAATGAGGGATATGGGACGATAGCTGGTGGGAAACAAAGGGTCTTTACCTGATTTTAGTAGAAGACTAATGTAGGCAGAATTAATTTTTTTTGTGGAAGTCGGCCATTTTCCTTGGTTTCCTGCAACATTCTGTGGAATGTTGGTGCCAGAATTTTCCAGAATTCTTTATAGAACTCTGCTGGAAATCCATCTGGGCCTGGAGCCTTTTTATTGGGCATGCTTTGGAGGGCCTCCTGGAGTTCAGCCGCTGTTAGTGGTGAATCCAGGGCCATCGCTTGACTTTCAGATAATTTAGGTAGTGATATGTTATCCAAAAATTGTTCAATTTCATGATCTGATGGATTTATCTCTGGTGAGTATAAAGCCTTGTAAAATTCTTTAAAGATGTTGTTTATTCTTCCGGGATCATATACTGTATTCCCGGTCTGATCTTTAATAGCAGATATAGTTGTTTTTTCTTTATTAATTTTAAGCTGGTTAGCTAAAAACTTACCTGATTTATTACCTTGTTCAAAGTTTTCTATCCTGTCTTTGAATTAAGAAATGGGTCTGTTTATTTATAATTTGATTTAATTCTAGCTTTGCTTTACGGATTTTGCCTAGTCTCTCCTCATCTAGAGAAGCTTCTAATGAATTAATAGTTTCTTCTAATTCCTGAATAAGTTTTTTTTTCTATTTTCTTTTTATTTGATGAGAATGAGATTATTTTACCTCTAATCACAGCTTTCCCTGCCTCCCAAAGAATGGATGGTGACTTACCATGTATATCATTATATTCCAAATAAGAAGCCCACTCTTTTTCAAAATATTGAATAAATTCTTTATCCTTAAGTAATGATATATTAAATCTCTAATTTTTGCTTTGAGGCGTTTCTATTTTATTTACTAAAGTTAAAGAAACAGGAGCATGATCGCTAACAGCTATAGGGTGTATCTCATTGTCTGAAATGTCAGTCAAAAGTGAGCTGCTGACTAACAAATAATCCAGTCGAGAATACGAATGGTGGACATTTGAGAAGAAAGTATATTTTTTGTCATTGGGGTGAAGAGATCGCCATGCATCGCAAAGTCCATAATCACTCATGTGCTGTTTGAGTATATCTATAGATTTCTAGCTGCGCTGAGTCCCTGCTGTGCTGAGCCTGTCTATTTCTTCATTTAAACCAAAGTTGAGGTCACCCCCAAGACGAAGTGAGCAATCCATGTGTTCAAGGAGCACCGAGAAGAAGGAATGAAAGAATGAGGGTCATCAACATTTGGACCATATAAACTGACAATACATAACTTTTGGTTATGTATAGATAGTTTTACTATAATAAATCTACCCTCCGGATCTGTAACTGTATCTATTACTGTAAAATTTACATTTTTATTTATTAATATTGCTACTCCCCTTTGTCTAGAGTTATAGCATGCAGAAAACACATTAGGAAACTCAGGGGATTTAAGATCATCTGCAGCTGAGGTAGATGTATGGGTTTCTTGTAATCAGACGACATCTGCCTTCAATCTTTTAAGCTGGTTAAAAATCTTAACTCTTTTCTCTCTGGTGCCAGCTCCATGAACATTCCATGTGACAAACCTTAGAGTAGCCATAGTTTTGAGACAAAAGTTTTAAAGTCCATATCACCATAAAAACAGATAAACATTGAGTAATGTAAACAACTTTACAGAGCTGTGCTAAGATTACATTATAGTTGACTGATAAAACAACTCTTATCTGACCAATGTTACATGACTAATAAAGCCAAGGAGTAAGATGGGGGTCCCTGAACAGCTGCCCATTAACATACAGTTTATTTACCGCTACTGTAGCTCTGGTGCCTTCACTGATATATTTCTTCCTGATTGGGAACAAAACACGCATTCTATCCAACTCCTGACCTGCTCTTTTTGCTTGTAATGCTCGAATTTAGCAACAATAGGTTGCGGCCGGCTGTTGTTGGGGTTCTTACCTCCGACCTGGTGGACGCGGTTAAAAGTGATGTTTTTTACCGTGTCGCTTGGGAGCTTTAACTGATGTTGGAGAAAATCTCGGACAGTGGATTCAGCGTCATCCTCAGCTTGTTCTGGGAAAAAACAAGATTGTCCCGCATTCCCCTGGCCTGTATATCCAAGATAGTTTCTTTCATCTTCTTACTTTCTCCAGACATCTGCATCATCCCCTCAGTGAGTTTCTTTACATCGTCTCTCAGCGTTTGGTTTTCTGCAGCGAGCGATGCTACCTGTTGTTGGCTGAACTCCAGAGATTCCCTTAGAGCTTGAAACTCTTTGTGTAGAACCTCAACCAGGGCCAGACGAGCGTCTAGGCTGGTTAGCTTCTTATCTATTGAGTCCAGGACATCGCTGTAGCTTTTCTTTGGAGAGATGGTGGAGGTGCTGGCCTCAGAACGGGTGCGTTTCTGTGATGGTGTGCTTGTCGGCATAGCAGAGGTGGATTTTTGTGGCTTGCCCATAACAATGTTGTCAAAGCACTCGTCCAAGTAGCTTTCCAGGCTGTGCAAGGTTTCCTCGTCCAGTTTGTTTTATGGAGAAATACAAAATAATGCTTATTATTAAACGTTTGCTATATTTGGCTCGAATGTTATGGTTTGTTTTGACCCGAGTTTGTTTGTTTTACCAGTTTACCGCCATATTACTTACGCACAGCTCTCGCGAGATCTCAGCAGCAGTTCATCTCAGAGGGCGGTCACAATAGTGGGACAACATAATTTTAATTGTAGCCAAGTCTACTGAGCCACAGTGACTTTAGATTTAAAATTAATCTGAGTGTCCATTTTGAGAACAGCGCAAAGTACATAATGATGGCACAGAACAGCTTACTTACTGTACTCAATTTTCATGAACAAGTCCCTGTGAAAAGTTGAATCAAGAACATGTCCTTCAAACTTGGATCAGAAACACTAATAAGTTATCCTTTCTATTAAACAGAAAACGGAATGGAAATTCTCTTGGTGGATTTCACCTTGTTGCTGTTTCCAAAACAAAAAAGGTTTCTTGCAAAGGTTATGATGGCAATATGGTCAAAATACGTTGTTCCTTATACAAGGGAGAGCAATCAACTCAGAAACCCAAATAACAAAAAACATTTAAAGGGACTGTGGAGTACAATTACCTGAATAAAGTTGACCCCCCACCCAGTGGCGGCTGGTGAAAAATATTCTTGGTGGGGCTGTGCTTTTTTTTTTTTTTTTAAATCAAACTTGTGCTTTCTTGGGAATCACTGGGGGGGGGGCGGCGCGCCATCGCCCTCTATTGGCCAGCCGCCACTGCCCCCACCTCTTCAAATGAAACAAAATTGGTGTCCATCTTTTGTGCTATGTTTGTGCTGCAACAATTGTCATTTATGTCGCTATCATTTTCAAGATATTAATAAAAGGTCAACCAGCCTCCCCCCATACATTGTCTATATCAAACAAAATTGTTGTCAATCAACTGTGCTAGGTTTGTGCTTGGCCGGTGCTCCAAAACTGTTTGTTTCATAATTTTAAAAAGTTTAATGGTCAACCAGACCCCCCACATTAATGAAATAAATCAACATTGGAGTCAACCTACTGTAAAATGTTTGTGCTGATTCAGTTTTAAAGATATTAAAGATTTACAGGCCCTTTTTCTACCAAGCTGGACCGGTTCTTTGGTCTTCCACTGCCAAAGCACTAGGTTCCAAACCAGTGGGTGACCAAGCACCAACTCCTTGCTGGGTTGGAGCAGTTCTTTCAAAGAATCGCTTTCTCCCCCGTCCACAAAGTGACAAAACCTAGCTGTGGGGGCTGGATTACAAAAGTTTAGCATAGCCCGGCGAAACAAACATCCGTCATTTTCTTTCTTAACAATGGAAGCTAGAAAAAAAGCAGAGTTGGTCTTGATGAGGAGACCCGGTGTTTTCTGGCTTTGTGGTCATCGTCTGAGGTCCACAACAAATTGGGAGGGTTAAATTGAACAAAGCCGGTGGTTCCACAGCAGCGTTCATCTTCCTATCCTTGGTGAACAAGTCAACAGAGGAGGAAAGGAACATCAAAGAATCTGGTAAGTGTAGCTGTCATATTGCTGCTATACTACCCCTGTGTAAAGTGGGATTTACTGTCCCCATGTTAGCAGACATGTACTGCTACATATCAGATATTTGTTATCTATTGCTAAAACAAACATACCATGTGACTTATGTTTTCTTGTTTCTTACCTGAGTATTTGTCTGTGTAAAAACAGCTGTGTGTTATGTGAAAACTAACATTACTTTTTTTAAAGGTTTTGTGGCCACAGTGGCCTTTATTTGATATTGGATAGGATACAGAAAGGGGAGAGAAGTGGGGGGAGAGACACTCTGATAATGTCCTCGGGCCAATTATTATTAGCATTATTCATATATGAGTGTTGTATTTATCGGTTTGACGTTTCACTACAAAATGCAGTGCAGTGTAGGCTATGTAGTATCTTTATTCAATCAATAAAAGTTGAAAGCCAGACTGTTTAGTCTAGTTTTTCAAATGGCACTGAAAGCCAGCAGGCTGCTGGCTAGGAAGAATCATTAAAATTCACATTGTACCAGAAAGTACAATGCTGGCTATGTTAATAGTATTATTCTCACAATCTGCGACCAGATGCTCAGATGAGACCAGACTGCTCACACTGTAGGCTATATGCGTTCGAAACAGATTGTAGTCTTGAATTTGGAAATATAAAGACAAAGAAAATTCCAGAAGTGAAGAGATGCTCGTCCGTGAAGAAGAATGTGCAAAACCAAACGCGTTTTCTTGGCAACCCTGGCCGTTCTTTGCAGAGAAACTCTAGCTTCAGTACAGTTAATGGCATACTTGTAAACTTGACTTACTTGTAGTGCAATTGTTTTGTATTTACAAAATATGTTAGAGAGATGAATAATCCTATGCAAGGAGAAATTATTGGGGGAACTATTTTTATCTGGCTTTGAAGGCATCTGAAGTTCTAAAGGCCTACTCAAATTTCTGTCCTTTTTACTGATACATCTACTTTAAAGCAAGAAACATTTAATTATAATAACGTTATACTGCTTGGAGGATGTGCGCACGGGCCTGCGCCATTTGTGCTCTTTACAGGAAGGGTCAGAGCAGACTCTACCTGCTGAGGAGGCTGAGGTCTTTTGGAGTCCAGGGAGCGCTCCTAAAGACCTTATTTGACTCTGTGGGGGCATTAGCCATCTTTTATGGTGTCGTATGTTGGAGCACCAGTTTATCTACAGCTGAGGGGAACAGGTTGGATAAGCTCATCAAGAAGTCCAGCTTTGTTCTAGGGTGCCCCCTGGATCCAGTGCAGGTGGCGGGATACAGAAGCATTCTGGCCAAAATAACATCATCGATGGACAGAGTCTCTCACCCCAATGCATGAAGATGACGCTGAGCCGAGCTACAACAGCTGTCCTTCAGTGACAGACTGCTGCAGACTACCAAAGGTCCTTCCTCTCTGCAGCTGTTACACTCTACAACCAAAACTGCTCCCAACAGAGTCATTAATGTTTACATCACTGCTGTAACTTGCACTACTTGACAAATTGTATTAACATTTCTGTGGCTGCTATTTGCACATCTGCTTTTTTAAAGTTTATATTCTGTTAACTACTTGTAAATAGCACATTTACTTTTACATTTTTTACTTTCTATTGCACAACTACTCATGCTCATTCTGTAAATATTCACAGTTTTTTTAATTATCCTAGTCAGTTGCACATTCTAATCTGCACATTTTAATAACTGCCCAATACTTTGGTTTTTGTAACTGTGTCCTTAATGTACATATATGTATATTATTCTGTAATTCTGTGTTATACTTTTTGTACCATTCTTGTGTATCGTGAATCGTGAATGCTTCTATTATCTGTCAATTTGCTGCTGTTACAGCCAAATTTCCCCCCTTGTGGGACAATAAAGGATTATTATATTCTAATAATTGTCATCAGCATTCTTCAAACCACACTCAAGTTTATGGTCATTGTCCCGATCAATTTTAAAAACAAACTGATGCCCTTGTTTACACACAAGAAAGTATCTGATGTGCACAAGTTACTAAGTGGTTACGCACGAGAAAGCAACAGGTGCACGCGAGAAACCATCTTTTTTTTTTTTTTCATCTCCCTTGAGGCGCTCCATAATTGACTCAATTTTGTCTTTCGTTATTTTGCGCAGGCACTTAAAATATCTGGTTGACTGACATCAGTTTTTGTTTTGAGTTTGATAAAAAAAAATGGAGGAAAACAGCACAGCAATAATAGGACTTCTAGGGCTCATGTTCATAATGGAGCAGACTGCACCAGGTGTTATCTTCATAGATGCTTTTTTTTGTGGACACAGACATTTGATTTATGCATATATATAGTCAATCTTTCTCTCTCTATACAGCGGGGTGTTGTGGAATTTTGGATGAGACAATGTAAAACACTTTGAGGAATATCGATCTTTGTCTGTGATTTATTCGAAGGCAAAATAGCGTTCGAAGACTGTCAGTGAGCAAGTCAGAGAGGAGAGCCCCGAGTGACATACAGCATGAACATTTATACATTTTCCCCACCCCTAGTTTCATAAGCACATCTTATTCTTTCCAGCAATAGTAATTGTATTTAAATTTTAATACAAATCTAAAACATAACATAGTATAAAAATAAAAAACTAATTATATAAAACATTCCAAAAATACATGGTCCAAGAGGGACTCAGGCATATGTTTTTCCAAGGGGTTTCAACCTCTGGTTATAGCAAAGCAAAAAATAAATCGTAATGGTAATTAATACAACATACAAAATGAAACAGTTTACAAACAAACTCCTGTGGTGGAAAATTGTTATGCAATTAGGAATTAAGTGTATATTCTCTGTTTAGTGAATACATCTAGTGTAAAATGACTAGCTTATTGTTCCAGCTTAATGTTATGAGAAAGATATATGTGTCAGGTCACCAGAGAGACAGACGCCGGGGCAGTAAGATAACAGTCTGGCCTTCGGATGAGCTGCTTTATGCGTTGATATAAGACTCGCATGAAGCAGTTCTCCGGAGGCGGGGCGTGAAGGATGGAGAAGACATCTACAGAGATAAACAATGATTGCGGAATACTATTTAAGCGGTTAGTTAGAAAGGTTGGTTAGGGTGATGCACGAGTAACTCTGTCCCCTCCGTGTCTGGCCAGACATGTTTGAATTAAATACTTAAACGCCTTCTTGGACTCAAGTCTTCTTTATTATGGAAACCCTGAGATACTATTTTTTGCCATTACACTCCCTCAAAGAAAAATCCCCACCACTATCCCCTTCTTCAACAGGCTCGTCACTGGTTTCAGGTTCTTCGATATATATACTAGCTATTCAAACTAGCTAGAAAAGCACTCGGTGAGCGCAGACTTCTAGGTAGATCTCTGATGACCTCTAGAAACTTGTACTAATATCTTTAAAATGATACCAGCACAAAAGTTTACCAGGAATTTTGTTTGATTTGAAGAAGTTGGGGAGGTCAATTTGCGCTGTGATCCAATGCTTCACTCAGTCCTTGTTTCTTGAGGAATTAAAAAAGGAAAACGTATAAGTCATATTATAAAGATATCATGCAAAACAAACAAGAATCTAGTACAAACCATGCAACAATTGCATTAGATTTAGAATAACTACAGTTAGCGAACAGTATCCCCAAATGCCCATCCTTAATGTATCCTTATGAAATTTTTCGCTACACTTATTGGATGGTCATAAACAAATTACAGTCCAGAAAGTATTCACGGCACATCACTTTTTCCACATTTTGCTATGTTACAACCTTATTCCAAAATGGATTACATTTTTTTTCTTCCTAAAAATTCTACACACAACACCTCATAATGACAATTTGAAAAAAGTTGTGTTTTATTAATTTCTGGAAATTTATTCAAATGAAAAAAACTGGTGAATTACGTCCACATGTACACTTGTAGATAAGGTTGGAAGTTGTCCCCATCATAAGCAGCTAAATAGTACAGGAAGCGCACAAGTTCTCAGCCGTTGTGTCCAAAAATACAGCTGACACAATTGTGGCTTATAATGTGGCTTATAATGACTTAATTACAACAAAAAACATGAACTTATAGAACTTAGGAAACCAGAAAACGCAGCAGCAGGGACAAAACAGGAACCAGACAGAGAAGATTGACGACGGACCAGTGAGTACAGACAGAATGAGAGCTGTATTTATACTGAGGAGGGAGTGAGGAAGTGAGAGAAGCAGTTGCAGGTGAGAGGGAGAGAGCAGGTGAAGACTATCCGTAGCTGGGAAGGAATGCAGAAAGGCAAGGGAAACTGAGAAATGAGTAGACAGAAGAAACAGAAAACAATCCTAAATTCTAAGAAGAACAAACTAGAAAGCAACTAAGATAATATATCTGAGAATTTAAGTGAAAACTCATAAGAACTTTGGAGAACAAAGGAAACTAAAACTGGAGGAATAAATTAACGATTTTTTAACTAGGGAAACACAACTGAAAAGGTGGACACAGAAAAAAAAAAGGTGAAGATATCTAAGAGGAAGAAATATGGAAACAAGCAAGTGCCAGAAATAAATAACAAAAACAAGGAATAAACTAACATGATAAGAAAACTAAACAAGGAAAAGAACTAACTAAAACTCAAAAAACAAACACCTAACAAAATGACACTCCCTGGCTCCTCCACCGCCCCTTGGACCACTTCCTTCTGGAACCCATCTTCAACCCATCTGGAAGTGAGATCGCCGACCTTGCTGTCCACCCTCAAACTCACACATTGGATTTCCCACCGTGTAGCCAGATTAAAGAAACTTCATCACCGCCTACCCATCACACTTCATGCTGATCAACCTGTTGAGCTGAACTTCTTCTCCCCCCATCAAGACTTCCATTCCCTTACTAAACAGTAAGCTCTAATATCTATAAGTTATTGATGAAGAAATATGGCATTACCCACTTTAGTACGGCCAGTGATCTAAATATGTTGTTGGAATCTTCAATTGCACGATGAAGGGTAGAACGTGGAGATATTTCACCGCTATTAATACTCTGTCGTACATCAATGTCCTTCAAAAACTAGTGGAGAGTTACAACCACAGCTTGCACTCAACCATTAAGATGACTCCTATGCAAGTGACGTCAGAGAATACTCCTTAAGTCATGAAAAACCTCTATTGCACCACCCCATCGAGAGACTGGTAAAATAAAGACAAAGTTTAAGAAAGGGGATCTGGTTAGAATATCAAAGCTGCGAGGGGTATTTGATAAGAAATATGAGAATAGCTTCACAGATTAAATATTTACTTAGGTATGTAATACTTATTTATTTATTTAGGAATAAGTTCTTACGCTGTGGACATTAATTGTACGCATTACTCCAAGTAATCCCAGTTAAATAGATCAACCTTGCAGCCAAAACATTGTGTCAATAATTCCCATCTATTCTAACACATGCAACTAACCACTACAGATCTTGGAAAAAAAAAATATGTGAGACTTAAACACAATTAACAGACCCAAACAGACAGCTCCCCCTTTCGCAGGGGAGGGGAGGTGAAGTGGCCCTCACTCCAGGGAACTCAAGTCACAGATAGTGTAAGGGGACAAAGGGCCATAAAACTTAGCTCTGGCTATAGTGGACAGAGGACATGGAGCGAAGTGTCCATGTGGAAGGCCTCTGCTTTAGCTAACTGACACTGGAGTTAACCTTTCACCTAAAAGACCAGCTATAGCGGGTCGGACCGAGCCCGACTCTGCCAACCAGGTGAAAGAAAGAAAGAAAGAAAGAAAGAAAGAAAGAAAGAAAGAAAGAAAGAAAGAAAGAAAGAAAGAAAGAAAGAAAGAAAGAAAGAAAGAAAGAAAGAAAGAAAGAAAGAAAGAAAGAAAGAAAGAAAGAAAGAAAGAAAGAAAGAAAGAAAGAAAGAAAGAAAGAAAGAAAGAAAGAAAGAAAGAAAGAAAGAAAGAAAGAAAGAAAGAAAGAAAGAAAGAAAGAAAGAAAGAAAGAAAGAAAGAAAGAAAGAAAGAAAGAAAGAAAGAAAGAAAGAAAGAAAGAAAGAAAGAAAGAAAGAAAGAAAGAAAGAAAGAAAGAAAGAAAGAAAGAAAGAAAGAAAGAAAGAAAGAAAGAAAGAAAGAAAGAAAGAAAGAAAGAAAGAAAGAAAGAAAGAAAGAAAGAAAGAAAGAAAGAAAGAAAGAAAGAAAGAAAGAAAGAGGTTTAAATTTACTCCAACTTTACAAAATTACAACCACAAGAGTTCACTAGAAATTAATAACTAAATGTTCATCATTAACCGAACACAAAACATCTTTTACAGCCCATAAGGTGACAAAAACATCAATTTTCTTTTAGTTTATAAAACTCAAATTCCACCTTAAGCCTTGTTGCTATTTGTCTATTAAACTCTAGAACATCCTGTAAATCTTCTCCCTGTATCACATGTTTCCTTGTTTTCCATATGGCTAGTTTAACCATACCTGAAATAAAATTCAACAATGAAACCACAGCTTTCTTTTTCACAGTGTAATATGGACCATAGATAAAAAAAGACAATGTGAAAATTGCATCCCAAACCCCTGAAAAAGCGTCAACAAAAATTTGAAGAGATCTTTTAGCCTTGGACACTGAAAAAACAGATGTTGGATTGTTTCTTCCTGAAAGCAGAAAGGACAACTACTCCCAATACCAGGATTAAAGTGTGCCAGATATCTGTTTGTAGCTATGGTCCCATGTATAATCCTCCACTGGAGGTCACCCACCCGTTTCTCAACAGGGGGTTTATACAGGGACCGCCAACAGCCTCCCGGGCCAGAGCTGGAGCCAAAAAAAA
Source organism: Valencia hispanica (assembly GCA_963556495.2). Lineage (NCBI taxonomy): Eukaryota > Metazoa > Chordata > Actinopteri > Cyprinodontiformes > Valenciidae > Valencia > Valencia hispanica. The sequence goes on from OY747715.1 coordinate 43,570,100, forward strand.
ACGTCCACCTCGACACCTGAACACCATGCAGGGTACGCAGATTCAAAACCTTTACTGCAACAAAGTAAAGGGTATTTTTCTCCAGGACCTCAAAAGATCCTAAATTCAGTGTGTGAAAAGACAGCAACTTCTCACTTTCCTGCTGCCACAAATCAACAGCAGGAGAGACAGTCAATGAAGGAAAAACATATTCATTGTCATCAGCCCACTGGTCAGATGGGGTGTGGTTCTCAAAAAATGTCCTGAAGGATCCAGGTAACGAACCACAGACCTCCTTCACCGAACTGGACACCAGTCGTTAAGACTGCAATAGTTCACGGAGCTTAGAAACTGAGGTCTTCACGAGATGGCCGAGTTTTACACATCCAGCTTCCCTCAGCTTAGATCTTAAACTGACAGAGGAGAGCAGCTGAGATGTGAACAAACCGTTTCCAATCAGAGGTTCTTCAAATAACCACATTCCAGGTGCAGCATCCATCTCCCTTTCGAACGTAAAAATTTGCCATGTATTCAGACTGGTAGAATGGGGCCAAACTGATTAGATCCAGTTGTTGCAGGTCGAGCAGGAAGAGATGTTTATCATATCCCAAGCGACCAGCCTTCCTCAAGAGGATGCACGCAGTGTCCAACCATGGCAGATTGAAGCTGTAGAGCAGTCTTTTAGCGGTTTGCAGACGAAAAGCTGTAACCCGTGCAGAGACGTCAATAAGTCCTTGACCACCCTCATCCACCGGTAGATAAAGAGCAGCGGCTCTCATCCAATGTCGTCCGGACCAGAAAAAGTCCACAATAGTCCTTTGAATCTCATCTAGCAGACTCTTGGGAGGTGTTAATACAGTCAGCCGATTCCAAAGCGCCGAGGCAACCAAGTTATTGACTACCAGAACTCTACCCCGATAGTAAAGCTGAGGGAGCAACCATTTCCATTTAGACAGTCTGGCAACAACTTTTTCCATAACTCCCTCCCAGTTCTTTTTCTGAAATTCTTCTGACCCTAGAAAAACACCCAAACATTTTATACTCTTTGTCTCCCACTTAAGATCACCCGGTAACCTAGGTTTAGCTGTACTTGCCCACTGACCAACAAGTAAAGCGGTGCTTTTTTCCCAGTTAACTTTAGCTGTTGACACATTTTTTAAAGATTTCTGAATTTCCACCAGAGTATCTACATCTTCCTGATGCCTCACAAAAACATTGATATCATCAGCATAAGCAGACAAAACCAATGAAGGACGATTTAACAAACCAGGGAGAGAAATACCAGATACTCTTGAACGCAATTTGTTTAAAAAAGGTTCAATTGCAATAGAGTAGAGCTTTCCAGAAATGGGACAGCCTTGCCTAATACCTCTCTGAACTTTGACTGGACAACTTAAACCTCCTCCTACTTTAACTAAACAAAAAGCTTCATTATATAATAAACCCAGTAAAGAAACAAAAATATCCCCAAAACCAAATGCTCTTAATGTTGGAAAAAGAAAACAATGATCAACCCGATCAAAAGCTTTCTCCTTATCCAGTGCCAAAATCCCAAAGTCAATGTTGTCTAACTTACAAACATCAAACAAATCTCTTATAAGAAAAAGATTGTCCATGATTGAGCTGTCAGGAACACAATAACTTTGATCTCTATGAATAATTAAATCAAGAAACCATTTGAGTCTGTTGGCCAGCACTTTTGAGAGGAGTTTATAGTCTGTGCAGAGCAAGGCGACGGGTCTCCAGTTCTTTGAGTGTCAGGTCTCCTTTTTTTGGCAAAAGGGACAGAACCGCATGTGGGCATGACGAAGGCAGTAGTTGTGTTCTGGAACACTCTCGTATCACCTCAAACAGATCAGGCCCCAGGCATTTCCAAAAATGTTTGTAGAACTCTGAAGGTAGCCCATCCAGTCCCGGTGCTTTCCCAGAAGCCATCTGACCCACAGCAGCGCTCAGCTCCTCCAGAGTGATGTCAGCATCCAAAGCAGCTCTCTCTGCAGCACTCAACTGAGGAAGTCCCTCCAACAGTTCGTTCATGCAGTCCAGATTACAAGTTCCCTTTCTGAAAAGGGCACAATAAAAATCTACTGCATGCTGTTTCATGATGGTAGGGTTATTTGTAATAGTGCCATCAGGTAACCGAAGAGAAACCATTTGCTTTGACTGAGAAACAGATCTTTCTAAATTAAAGAAAAAAGAGGGGGGAGCATCCATGTTCTTTATGTTGGTAATCCTTGACCTAACGAAGGCCCTTTTAGCTCTTTCATCTAAAAAAGAGCTAAGTTGTCGTTTCTTTTCTTTAAGTTCATCATGGCTATTACCCCCACCGCTTTCTAAGTCACAAATTTCTTTTTCCAAGCTTTGAATTACCCTTTTAACTTTTGCTGTAGAATGTTTAGTATATTGCTGACAAAAAAATCAGAGTTTGAGCTTTGCCTATTTCCCACCAATCACTCATTGACTTATAAAAACTTTTATTAATTCTACAAGTTTCCCAGAATTCCTCAAACTTTTGACATAAATCTTTATCTTGGAGTAGTTTAGCATTAATTCAATTCAATTCAAATTCAAAATTACTTTATTAATCCCAAAGGGAAATTAAATGTTGTTGTAACTCATTATGCAAGTTCCTTCAAAGATTTGTTGTAGATGCTGATGGCTGTGGGTAGGGATGATCTCCTGTAGCGCTCTGCAGATCTGAAGAAGCCTCTGACTGAAGACGCTCTGTAGTTGTATGACAGTCTGATGAAGAGGATGATCTGGATCCATGGCGTCTCCTTTTCAACTCATCAGGGTTTTGTGGCTGTAGTTGAGGTCTTATTTGAGCTTTTGTGATGTTAATCAGCTGCTGCCAGTTGTAAACCACCTTGTTGCCATGGTTATGCATCATAACAAATGTCCAAAAATATAAAGTATCAGCAAAAATCCTTCCAGCTGCACAGCATTCAAAACCAGAGAGAACAGTTGTCCACAAAAACAATGTTTCTACCAGAAATGGAAGAATTAAAGTAAAAAAAAAATAAAAAAAATAAAAAGAAAAAAGAAACTCCAACATGCTGCCACCTTGAGTGGCGCAATTCCGGAATATCCCATTAGAGTGCCAGTAAGATCTACACTTAGCAGTATCTGCAATATGAAAAACAAGAGTTATCAGGTGATGATCAGTGAAACCTACAGGGCTAATAACTGAATCTAAGAGTCTATTCCTGAAAGTGTCTTTAATGTAAAACATGTCCAGTCTCCCGCCACTAATATTCCCATCTATAAATTTAACCCATGTGTACTGTCTAGAAAGAGGATTTTTAACCCTCCATACATCCAACATTCTAAACCCAGCAATAATCAGACAATTTTGTGGATGATTGAAAATGAGGCTCATCTCCTGTTCTATCTAATTTAAAATTAACTGTACAGTTCCAGTCACCACGCATTACAACACAATCATCATGATGAACTTGTTTTAAGAAATCCTCTATATCCTGAAATATTATTAGTCTTTCTGCACCCTGTTTAGAAGCATATATGTTAAGGAAACAAAAAGTTATTTTTATTTCCACTCTAACTACCAAAACTCTGCCAACCACTAATTATGTGATAGTTAATATGTTGGCATTGCGTCCTGGTGCAAACAGAATAGCCACACCAGCAGACATGTTGGTTCCATGAGAAAAGAAAGATTGGCCCTTCCATTCTAAACTCCAATCTCTCTCATTTTCCTTATCACTGTGAGTTTCTTGTAGAAAAATAATGTCTAATCCCTTCTGATGAATCATGTCAGCAGTAACTGCTCATTTCAGATTATCCCTTCCTCCGTTCATATTCAAAGAGCCCACCTTCAATTTATGCATAGGAATATGCTGGAGAGAAGATACAGTTAAGGCAGACACTAAGAGAAAAAACACCCAGTGAACTAAAGTCATCATTTCAGTTTTTGGTATTTTGATCTTTTCTTTCCTATGTTTGGCCTTAAAGTTCGTTATATGTTTTTTTAAGCGGAACCGTTTTTTCTCATCAAGCAGATCGATGTTAACCAGGTTAGGTAAAGTCACCGCACTTCTAACAAACTTATCAACATCAGAAAAATAATCTGATCTTCACCGATTTTCCAAAAGTCTCATCAAGAAAGCAGTTAATTTCTTCCAGAGTATAAAAATCTCCAGACTGTGTGTCTGAAATAGAAGTGCAGTCGGAGTCAGTTTCACATTCCATCCCAGCTAGCAAAAAATATCCGCACGGCTTCTTTTTGCGGCCGGCCGTAAGGTGTCTGCTATAGGTGCGTCCCGCTGGCGGGGATGAAACGTTTGCCGCCGACTACGTCACTCCCATTTCTTGCGAGATGCCGCCGGCTAATTGCCGGCGGGCCGACTGCTTCATTTTCTTTGGCGGTTGCCTCCGTCTAATGGACCGCGGCCGGCTGGCGGCAAGCCCCTTTGAAATACAAGGATTTCTACTCGACCAGCAGCCATGGCTATGGGAGTTAGAATGGAGGTGGAACTGACAGCATTTTAACTACTTTTCACTTTTGTAGCGATTATAAAATCATATCCTATATGTGAATTAAATCCCATATTATTTATTTTTAAAATTTTTATTTTAAAGCCATTTTTTTTTTAAACCTCGATTATTATTATTTTTTTTGACTTTTTACATGTATAAGGGATTAATTTGCAATTGCGACCTGTACAAATGTTTAAGACAGTGTTTTAAAAAAAAAATCTAAACACATTATAAATGTTAGTAATGTATAGGTTTTCACCATTGCTGTGTTCAGGATTTTTTTTGGGGCGGAGCTAAAACGGTGGCTCGATGACGCACTGGAGCCACTGAGCTCCTGGCCCCTCCCCAAACAACATAACTAGAGCACACATTCGCATCAGTTCGCCGCTCAATCGCAAGTTTCTGTGGACTACCATCGTTTAAGTAAGTACATGTTTCCTTAACGCAATATTATGTTTACAATGTTTTTAGTTTATCTTTGTAAAATCTGTTGTTATCTTTGTTCTTGCCTTACTAGTCAAGCTAAAGTAAGGCTAAAGTACGTTAGCCTTGTTTCCAAAGTTGCCGCCATGTTACAATTAACTTTCTGTAATAGCTACTTTGTTTCTTCCAGGCGTTGAGTTTTTCTTTTCTTCTAAGATACGTATGTTTATACGAGTGTGAGTACGCATGTGTTTTAAGTTAGTTTTGGTCAGTCGAATTAACTACGTAAACAGTTACTTGTATGGACAATTATGCCGCCGCCCATGTGGTAATGTGGTTCCAGCAGTAGGTAGCAAAATCTACGACAAGACTGATCAGTATAACTTGTGTTTTCTAACTAAACCGAATGATGATACCAGTAACGTTAGGTTGTTTTCATTTGTTTGTTCCGACACGCACGCTGCTAGTCTAGTTCAGAGTGTTAGCTAACACATGCTCGCCTTTTTTACACTGTTCAAGCATGTTGAAATGTGTCTAGCTTCAGGACGTAGCCAAAGCTTTACATCTAGTGTTTTCTTACAAAACTAACATTGTATATAGGTTGTTTAAATTATTTTGTTTGTCTGAACAAGTAGCTGCTAGTCCAGTAGCTAGAGTGGCTAGCAATTGTTAGCTAACACATGCTGTTTTGGCTTTGTTACAGTAACTTACACACTGAGGTTAAGCAATGTTGCTAGTTACGTTACATGTAGAAATGTAACTAGCTACAGTAGGTAAGCCTATCCAAAGCTTTAAATCTAGAAAGACTTAAGTATAACTTAAATTTGGTGTTTTCTAGCAAAGCAGAATGATATAGGTTGTTTAAATTATTTTGTTTGTCAGATCAAAGTATGTTGCTAGTTCAGTTCACAATGTAGCTACAGTGACTAGCAAGTGTTAGCTCGCACGTGCTGTGTTGCTACTGTACTTCTAGGATTTAAGGGGATTATGATGAGTTATATTTATCTGAAGTGCTGTACTTTTATGTTTGAGGACAGTGCTGTTCACATGAATCACTACACTGAATGAGTACATTTAATTTTTTAACAATTTCACTATTACACGTTTGGCTGATCTTTTTTTTTTTTTTTTTTTCTACAGCATATATGCTACTGTATATTCCTAACGTTAACAATGTGGTTTTGTTCACATTTTCTTGCAGATACCTTGACCGGAGCATAATTGGTTAACTTCACACAAGAGACCTACTGTTGGACAATCGTTTTGGCTTTAAAGGTAAATGCATTGTTAGTTACAATGTCTAGTTACTGGGCCAAAAGGAGACAAATATTGAAAGGAGTTGAGAGGGACAAACAGGAAATTGCAGCTGCAAACGATGCTCTACTTGCTGTTATTCCTGACTTTGACCAAGTAAATCCTCCTGTTAATGAACATCAACATGGAATAGCTCCAACAAGCCATGGACAAACTGTAACCCCTGAAGCACAGGAAATAACTGTTGATGAGGTGTATGAACCTGGTAAAATTTTTTCCTCAAGCACAGAAGATAGTGAGGAGGAAGAGGATTGCCTAAGGACACAACTGGCAGGGTGGGCTATTGACAACATGATCCCCCATGTGGCACTGTATAAGTTTTTACCATTTTGTCCAAGGATCATCCAACCCTTCCTAAAGACCCAAGAACCCTTCTGAAAACAGTGACTTGTGTTAAAACAACAGAACTCTCAGGTGTATACCATCACTCTGGAATTGAAAGTGGAATACTATTGCAGTTTTTAGTGTCTCCTAAATTGCAGAAGTTGACGTCAGTTTCAATGCAAGTTAATGTTGATGGACTTCCACTTTTCAAAAGCTCAAATGCCCAGTTCTGGCCAGTTCTTGGTTTAATTGAGCAATACGTGGGTAATGTCCAACAAAACAAACTTCCATTTGTCATTGGTCTCTGTTATGGGAAGAAGAAGCCAAGCAGCCTTCACTTTTTGAATCCTTTTGTAGAAGAGGCACAGCGACTTGAAGCGGAAGGAGTTCTGTTTGAAAGGAGAGCACTTCCTTTCAAAATATCAAAATTTATCTGTGACGCCCCTGCTCGTGCACTTGTTCGAAATGTGAAAGGTCACAGTGGATATTATGGGTGTGACAAGTGTGTTCAAAAGGGGGTCCACTACGAGAACAGGATGACCTTTCCTCAAACAGATTCTGCTCTAAGATTAGACCATGCAGTCCGTGATGAACTTTCTGATGACAATCATCAGTGTGGAGAAACGCCATTGGCATTGTTGTCTGTTGGTTTGGTCACCCAGTTCCCACTGGATTATATGCATCTGGTATGCCTTGGAGTGACAAGAAAGTTGTTGCATCTTTGGCTAAAGGGACGGCGGCTGACTAGATTTTCGCCCAGCATGGTAAAAGAGCTCTCCAGAGTACTCCTGACCTTCACACCTCATGTTCCGTGCGAGTTCAACAGGAAGCAACGATCCATGGAAGATGTTGAGCGTTGGAAAGCTACAGAATTCAGGCAGTTCCTCTTGTACACTGGACCAGTCAGCTTAGAAGGCCTTGTACCAACTCAAGTGTACAACAACTTCATGCTGCTTTCAGTTGGCATCACCATCCTACTGAATGTGTCCCTGTGTGCTGACCTTGCAGACTATGCACAAAGAATATTGGTTCTCTTTGTTGATCACTGCAGCAAGCTTTATGGAAAAGAACATGTGACATACAACATGCATGGATTGGTGCACCTCAGCCAAGATGCCAAAAAGTATGGTGTCCTTGATAACATCTCATGCTTCCCATTTGAAAACTTCCTTGGGCGTCTGAAGAAACTGTTGCGCAAGCCTACACATCCACTGGAGCAGGTTGTTTGCCGATTGTCGGAGAGAAGTCAGCACAGAAGAACAAACATCTCCAAATCAGATACACTCCGCCTTACCCATATAGAAAATGTGCAGAAGAAATATTATCTTCTTCCTTGCCCGGATGGAAAGGCTGGTTTTCCGTTGATCCACTTGTAAAAATGACTGCTTTTTTGAAGGGGTGAGAATTTAATTTAATTTATTTTGCCTGGAAATTAATAAATCTTTACTTTATGCACGGTTTTTTTCTATTTTAGATGCTGTTTGCCATTGTTCAACCATTTGCAGTGGTTCCGCAAGTGTGGCTCAGCGAGGGCATGTGCTATTGGCCCCCATTTAACCTCCGCAAAAAAGATAAAGGCAACAATTTAGCCATCCGCTGCACGCCTCCACACAGCACCTGGGAGAAACATCATTTTAAGTTTATGAAGGGAGCAGGTAAATGGGTCTGACTTGTGCATTTGATTTTCCTGCATTTCATCTGTGTATTTTCTTTGTCTGTTTATGGTGGATAACTGACTTTTATTCATTATTCCCTGCTCTAGAATCTTGGCAAGAGGCGATGAGATATTTGGTGCGCTTCCAAACAGGTTCTAGCGTTGAAACGACGGACGATGACAAGAAGAGAAAGAGAATCTCAAATTCCAAGTACAGACCCCAGGCCTCTTCTGATGAAGAGGAGTCTAGTCTTCCAGATGCACCAGCAGTGCTGTCGTTTGGACAACCTCTTTTGAGCTTTGAAAACATTGTTCCTGGTAACAAGGTTTCAGTGCTGCCCGATGCTCCAGAAGTTGCATCGATTCCAGAAAACCAGGAAAATGTTGTGCCATCTCTAGACTTCAGAGGTGGTATGTAAAATTGCTGTGATGCTTGATTTGTGATCCTGCCACTAAGCTATACCCTTTGTTAGATTTTCAAATTTCTGTTTCCTCTTTCTCAGAAACAGGTTTCTCCCCAGAAATCCAGACTCCACTTCACAGAGCCAAGACTTTGAGTACAAGTAAGTGATGTTATTGGTGACGGTTTTTGTCTTGGAAACTATTGCTTCTATTTAAGATAAAGAATCCTTTAATCATAATCTGTTTTTATATCTGTCGAGGTGTGTTGTACATTCCATTAGCATTGCACAGTTCAATTATAGTTTCATTACTGAATATGCAATACTCTGCACTGAAGTTAAAGCTGTTATGTTTGCTCCTCCAGCTCGTCAAGTACTAAGCTTTACACCCCCAGCAGCAAATTTACCCTGGCAGCATATGGATGAAAACACTGGAGGTATGTAATATGTTGCGCTAAACTAAGTGTTCCATTTTAAGTCCAATTCATTAAATGTATGCAATAACTTCCAACATATTTTTCCGTCAATGATTATCAATAGGAGAAAGTCATCGCTCTGTAATTGGCCCTTGGACTCCCCTGGCATCTCGTGTACAGCATGAAGTTTTCAGCTATGAAGGTATATTTTAGGCCTATGTCTTAGTGTCCAGTGTTTTAAAAGTATTGAAAATAGTGCCTTTAGGTGTTTTTTGTTGTTGTTTTGTTTTTTAATGTAGATTTCCAGAGACTCCAGAATGAAAAACAAGCCGTGATGGATGAGAACCAAGCCCTTAGGGAGGAGAACCAAGCTCTGAGGGAGGAGAACCAAGCTCTGAGGGAAAGCACTGCACGAGCAGGTAAGAACATGCACAAAAAAGTCAAACTTAGGAAAGAGTACGTGATGTATGTACAAAATTACCATATGCCTTTCATTTTGTAGCTTCGGATGACAGCGGCTCACTTCAAGAGCAGGTGAAGCAAGTTGGGACAATGTTGAAGACGTTTGCTCGCACTGGGCAATCAGGTACAACTTGCAAACAACACCTGTGGTTGTTGGTTTAATTCCCACTGGTGCCACCTATACATGTAGTAGACCTAGATATAAATGTCTTAGTTTTGTAACTGAGGGACCAGGACTGACTATTATTTTATTTAACCCCTGTAAGTGCAGGTCAGACCTTAATGCTGCGACGTCTTGGAGAGTTTGGCGATGTTGTGCGTAGCATGGACAACAAAATGGACACTATGCTGCAACATTTCAGTGCCAATGTGTCTGTTGGAGAGTTATCCCTGCCAGGGGATCTGTTACTCCCCCTAGACACCCAGGAAGATTTGGCGTTGCTTGACAACAGTTTAAGGCAGGATAAAGAGCTCCAGGAACGATTTGTAAGTGTGCTGATTTCGTTTATAACTCCATAGGGTAATCTAATAAAAAGTAGAATTAAGATTGTACACTGCATATTCAACCGTCTGTATCCACAGCCTGTCACATTTTATATTTATGTATGATAAGCTTCAGAGAAATGTAATTTGTAACACTTTTTTTTGGTTTTTCAGCTTCGGTTTTTGACAATGAAATGTGGGAGGGACCTAAAGACAACCGTCTGGCGGATGCTTCAAAGTATCTTCTCTAATCACCTTTCCATCAATACAACCTGGACTGGAGTTGGGGATAAAGCATGTTTTAGAGACATGTTCCTGAAGACCATTGTTCAAAGTAAGTTGGATGTAAAAAAATAATAATAATTTTAGTAGATGTGTATGGCATTATGCCATTCAAATGGAATGACAGATCTGTATTTTCTACAGGAGCCATTCGGAAGAACCCGGCAACCCAGGATGCCACTGATGAAGCTGTCCAGGTTAACGTTATGCGTTACCTGAAAGGAGCATCTGACCGTGAAGGCGGAAAAAGGCGCCGCACAGCTGAGAGGGACCCACAGCCGACCCCTTAAACCTAGGCTGACTACTGACACCCCAGCATGCTGACGCTTCTACTGCCGCCGGAGCGCCGCCGGCGGTCCGCCAACTCATTGCTATCTGAGATCTCATCTGCAGCAGCAGGAGCCTCAGCAGCACCCGCGGCTGCAGAGGCCACCTCTGCCTCCACAGAGGAACGCTCCTGCCTTTCAAACGAAGCATCATTAATGTTGGTTACATTAGCGGGGTTTTCAGTCTCAATAGAGACAATTGGCCCTTCTCTCGCATCTTTAGAATCCCTTGTCGGCCTGGACCGCCGCCGAAGGGGCGTCTCCCCTTCCGCAGCGGCCGAAGCCCCAGCGGCTGCGGCTGCGGTTGTCACATCGACCCGCTCCTCGGTTGACTTATGGGGACAGTTCTGCCACACCACATTCAAAACATTTCATGCTGCCAGAGCTTGCATGAACCATATAATAGCCATCCTCATGTTTTACTCGGAAAGAAACTTCGCGCGTCTGCGACGGTGAATTAAAAAACATAAACACCTGCCGCCTGAAAGATTGCACATGTCTAAGCTTTTCACTTTTACATCCAAGCACTCGCTATTTTCCCGAATCGCTGTAGTTCTCCCTCCAACGATCCGTTGGGTATGAACGGGGGAACACCTGAGATTGTGATCCGAGTTGAGGGCACAGCCAGCGGTGACACCTGTAGGTATTCACCGTTCAAAGTAAATCCGCTCGCGATCAAGTCAGTCACAAACTGCTCGTTTTTAAGAAACACAACCACCCCCTTGTTCATTCTGGACGCATAAACCAGATTGTCATGGCCCACTAAATCTCCCACAGCCAGGAGAACATTTTCCACCGGGATAGATGGGTCGGGCTGAACCCGAATCCCATTTCTCAAAGAGACGCCATCACCACAAGCAAACAGCGCTATAAGCGCTAAAAACTCAAAAAATAACCCAGAGTTATAAAAACAATGTGAACAAATAAAGACAAAGTTTGGAAAAACAGTAAGAAAACACTCTTTCACTCTATCAGACTCACCACATGCAGCACCACCGTCGCCAACAAACGCAAGAAAGAAAGAAAGAAAGAAAGAAAGCAAGCAAGAAAGCAAGCAAGAAAGCAAGCAAGAAAGCAAGCAAGAAAGCAAGAAAGCAAGCAAGCAAGCAAGCAAGCAAGCAAGCAAGCAAGCAAGAAAGCAAGAAAGCAAGAAAGCAAGAAAGAAAGAAAGAAAGAAAGAACCGCTCAGGATAAAACTGTTTCAAACACAGCAAATACAGCTCAAACTCATGCGTGCGGTGACACCAAATGAGCCAACAGGTTCAGCTCTTTTATAGAAACACTTTAAACCAACAATGAATGAGATCTAACTCGTTAAAAACTCTATTTTCTCTATTTATCTCCGCCCGGACATGTTAGCATAAATGAACCGGTTCAGTCCTACTTTGCGTTGAGGGAGGTCTGGTCCACGAGGAGGAGAGCAAAATGTGTCCGTAGTTGAGCAAGAAAAGGAAGAGTTATAAAAGCTGCGCAAAAATTTTTTTTTAGGACTGTGTCCCAACTGCAGGCCGGTGGCTTGCAGGTCGACGTCTCAACGAACTGTGTTGGAACAGTCCGGATATCGCCCAAACTGGATACACAAACAGGATGAGCACTTCGAAGCGTTGAAATCAGGGTTCTTCCCGGTCCAGCGGGTCATAACAAAAGAGAATCTTCATCGGTGAGATGTCCTCTTTGTAGCAGGAGTTTCTGCTAAGAACCTCTGCTGAGAACAGTTTGAAATGGTCGCCACTACCACTCTTATAGCCCTTTGGCCGTGATGTCATTGTTGATGTCACTATTGATGTCACCATTGGTGGCCACGGACCAATAGGAGTGTGTTGGGGGTCACTGCTAAGATTGCTGGGAAATGTGGTCTGCTCAGTCCATCCTTGAAATGCCAGCCATCCAACAGTCTGTTCAGTTCATCTTATGAAAAATGGAACACCAAAACTTTGATGAATAATGTGTGGGCAGAAGGGTGTATCCCTGCAGCTTGGAGGCAGGCTGTGGTGATCCCTTTGAAGCCTGGAGGGAGGGGATATATGACCAAAAAATTAAAAATTTGGAAAATGATTACGCACACCTTAGGGATTGTGCATTGGGTCATTTAGGGGATATTTTGTATTGGGAGTTGGTGCCTATCATGAAATAAACCCCACCTAAAAAACTAAATCGGACATGTTTTTTTCTAATTTTTCCCCCTTTTATCATTCAAAATAAAAAAAAATCTTAAGAGAAGACTTTTATTCAACCAGTCAGATGTTGCAGAGTTCTAATGCTATAAAGTACATTTACATAATATATTGTGGCTCGTGGTTGACTGCAAGCAAACCATTGAAATCCCCAAGGACACAATCATATTCAACACACCATCAGACAAACAGTTAAACAGAGTTGTCGCAGGTATGTTTTTTCCTTTCCAACAGAATTACATGACACATTTAGCTTTGTGTCAGGTTCCATTCAATATTTGGCATTCTTTTATCTTGCTAACTGTAGGTCAAACTAGCTAGCTAGCAGTTAGTTCCTTGACACCTCAAACTAGCTAGTGTCGGCTTCTTCTCATTATATGCTCTGGAACTCGCTTTTTTTTACTCAGAGAGGGGAGGGGCGCCGAACTCCAAAACCGCAGCGGGAACTGTTTCAAAATAAGACCCAGAGCTGAGAGACAGAGCACAACACACAGAACCACAGATATCTGTTTTCACAAAGCACGCACCTGCAGATGGGAGCCAGACAAGATCTGACTCGCTCTCCTACAAGGCTGTACCATTTTTATTTCCAAAAGAACAAAGAACATATCACATGACTCCTCTCTCCTCCTTCTACATCTTGACAGGTCATTTATTTTCTCCAGGTCTCCTGACCGTACCATGAACTGGGTTATAACATGAATTAGAGTTATAGCTGATCCTCCCTGCTTTCAATTCATATCTTTACTCAAGAGTTTGTTTACTTAAAACCTTCAACCCTATAAAATACTGGTAACAGAGTCACGTTTTACTACCCTGAATAATATAAACAGGCCTATTACTTCTAAAGCTTAAAAAAGATATAATTAAAACATATGTACTGCATAATAAAAAATAGCCTCAAAAAAGTAGAATACAACAAATCCCTCTTTCAATCTATTTTTCAAATAGATTGACCACTCCTCTGTACTTCCCCTTCAGGCTCCATGTGAGGGAGTAACAGATATTGACCTTGCACATTATCACCAACAGCTTTTTCAATACACTTTGTGAGCAAAGAACGTATACAAGGAATACAACAACATCCACATAACACCATAGTTGACACAAATACTGCTAAAGAAACCATTATAGACATTGCCAGAGTCTTCCATTTACCAAACATATTATTTAACAAATTGTCCCTCTTTCTAACATGATTATTTAAAATGAGGAGTGTCCGTTTTTTTTTCTTTATCTTTACCTTTAAGCAATATTTTTTTCTAATTTATCATTATTGTTTTTTATGTTTTAACCTAATTCTCAATATTCTTTTAGTAAAAGCAAACTCTAGCAAATAACACCCTCTTAGGCAGTGTCTAGCAATCTGCACCTGTAAATAAAAATTGGTTAAACAACCTGTAAAATACAAGAAAAATGATTAATAAGTGTTCAGTCTTTATTATTTTGTTCTCTAGTCTTCGCTCTTGTTTATTTCTCTGGCAGCAGGTGGCTACCAGAGTGATGAAATGATTCAGTACAGTGGACTCTTTATTTTTCCCAAAGTTACTGTCTTTTCTGCAGATCGCTCTCACTGAAATGACAGTTACTTCATTAACTGAGCATTTCCCCCAATAAACACAAATGCACAGACAGGCCCCGCCTCCAATAGCTTCCCCCACCGATTGTGAGGTGGTCAAAACCTGCTGTGAAATGTGTTTGATTTCTTGCGATCTTTTCTCTTCGGTACAATCCCTCTTCGAGAAAAGCAAGTCCAAATTGCTTATCTCGCCCAATTTTTTTGCACATATAGATTACACTGGATGATTACAGCAACTTCAACCAATCTTCTGGGTGGGTCAGGCCCCGCCTCCTGGCTTCGGCAGTCGACACCGCCTAGTCAGAACCGACACCACCCGCTGCAAAGAGATTCTCCCAGGTCAGCAGAGAGCTGCTGCAGCGTGAGGGACAGGAGAGGGGTCGGGGGGAAGGAGGAGACCAGGCCCTTCAGCTGCTGATGATCACTGCGAGGGTCCGGGTCAGGGTGCGATGAAACCTGAGGTTCTCTGCCAGCTGTAAATTTAAAGTTGAATTAGACCGCTCGATGACGCCCTATTTCCCCACGCGTCAACGGTGTCAGCCTTGCTGTGACCCCTACACTTAAGAACAGCGAGGTTAGCTGGTAACTGTACAACATCCAAAAGCTCCATAATATCTGTATGATGGTGTACAGGTTTACCAGTAGCAGTAACAAAACCTGCTCTCTTCCACTGTGGTAATTCATAATGTATAACAGAAAACCCGTAGTTCGAATCAGTGTAAATCGTGACGTCTTTATCTCTTCCCCATTTGCATGCTTCAATAAGAGCCCTTATCTCAGCACACTGTGCGCTCTGCTTGCCGTCCAGCTTCCCTGAAACGACAGTCTGTAGTGAATCTCCATTCTGCTCAACAACTGCAAAACCTGATCTCAACTGGCCCTGTCCATCTCTAAAACAACAACCATCTGTATAGAGCACAAAACCTGTAGATAAGGGATCAGACCGTAAATCAGGACGTATTTTTTGAGCAACAGAATTCAGCCTGACACAGTCATGCTGCTCCCCAGAGGCGGTGATTTGGTCAGCCATGTTTATTCCTTCATGCGTAAAAATAATGTTTGGTGCCTCCAAAACTCTGCTAATCCGCTGCTGACGCAAAGTAGAAAGAGTAAACGTCTCAGAATTAACCAATGCCATGACACCATGAGATGTCAAAATATGAAGTGGATAACCCCTGACAATGTGTGATGTTTTTTCCACTAGATGTGCAATTCCTGCTGCATGTCTCGTGCAAGGTGGCTGTCTCATTTCAATAGCTTGCAGCTTTATGCTAAGATACATAAGAATGTGTCTCTGACCACCTTTTTTCTGAAACAAAATCCCATTAACCACCCCATCTGTTTCTGATGTGTTAAGAAAAAATGGACACGTATAGTCAGGAGTGGCTAAATCAGCTGCTTGTGCTAGAGCCTGTTTCAACTTAATAAATGCCTCCTCAGCTGGTATGTCCCATTCTAATTTAGCATGCAGATTTTTCATACCATGAGCATTTACAAGAGCCCTGAGTGGTGTGGTAAGGTTTGTGTAATTAGGCACATAATGTCTGGAAAAATTTGTCAGTCCCAGAAATGACAGCATTGATTTAACAGTGAGAGGTTTAGAATGGGCCAAAATAGCATTCTTGTGGGTGTCCGTCAGTCCAGCCCCTTGAGCGGTCACCCTTCGCCCCAGGAACTGGACTTCCTGCCTGACCAACTGAAGCTTATCGCGGGAGACTTTAAATCCCTCTTTTCCCAAATGTTGCAACACAACTAGAGTCGCTGCTATGCACTTTTCAACAGTAGGGAATGCTAAAAGTAAATCGTCCACATATTGGGTCAGTACACAGCCTGGAGGGAGCTGTACAGTGCTTAATGACTGCTTCAACACCTGATTAAAAATACCTGGAGATAAAGCAAAACCCTGCGGAAGCCTACTATAACGTAGCTTCCTGCCCCTGAATGTAAATGAAAAAATATCCCTGACAGAAGGATGGAGCGGTAAACAGAAAAATGCATTAGCCAAATCTATGCAGGTAAACCATTTTAAATCAGGAGTCAGTGATGCCAGAGCTGTATACGGATTCGGTGTAGAAATGGGAGGGGTTCTAAGGGCCTCATTAATAGCACGCAAATCATGTGCCATTCTGTATTTACCAGTACCTTGTTTTTCCACAGGAAGAATAGGGGTGTTATATGAAGAGTTTGATGGTTCTAAAACTCCAACTTCAAGTAAGCCTGCAATAGTGTCTGCAATACCTTCCTCAGCCTGAGGTTTATGTGGGTACTGAGAACGCCAGATTGGATCAGAATGTTTCATCTCAAATGTGATGGGTGTGGTTTGCACTAGACCAACATCAGTGGGACCATCTGACCACAAAGAGTCAGGCACGACCTTTAAGGCCTCCACTGCATCAGGATGATCTGTTTTTTCTCTGCCATGATTTCTAGAAAGCTGCAAATGTTCCAGAATGGTAGTATCAGAGAGCTGCGTGTCTATTTTGTACATCCGAGTAGAAGGAGAAAAAGAGACTGAAGGTATCTGGGTATAAACCCAATCCCTTAATTCAACTCCCCTCTTAACCATTCCCCCCAAATCTTTAGCTTGATGTTTCGGATGCAACAAAAGCGATATGTGTGGAAGCGCTTCAGCTTCCATCATATACCATTTATGCTGCTCTGAAGTCAGATCAGCATACAGTGCTACACCCTCCCTCCCCACAAAGCATGGACCCGAAGCCACAGACCAACTTTGGCCTTCAAGTTCTGTTTCAAATTGTTCCTGATATAAAGTAGGATCGCTTCTCTCATAGAGGAAGGTCACATGGAACGGGTCAGGCGGTGGAACAAAAGGCTGGAGTTCAAGCAGCCAAGGCTTCCAGCATCTCAGAAAGTCAGCCGCAGAAGATTCATGTGCAGACATCGTAGTCAATCTGGCCCAGAAAATATCAGCCACTTGTGAAGTGTCATCCTTCAGCAAAAATTGACCACTCATGGTGTCACAGCAATGCGTACGTCCATTCGGAAAAGTCACCATAAGTCCATCAGGGGTACATAGGATAGTAGCACCAAGTTTGATAAGGAATGGCAATGAATGTCCATGTACGTCCATTGTGAGCATCGGATCCCCCTTTGTCCTCCTCACTAAGGTACTCTGTGGGCATTGTCAATACTGAGGCCCACTCTGTCCTCCTGGATAGGAGGGAGGAGCCATATGCTGATTCGGAGCCATATGTAGAGGTGGCTGACCGGGAGGTATAGCGCCCCCTTGTGGGTGTGGGCACTCCCTCACCCAGTGTTCATTGGAGCCACACCTGTGACAACCGTTAGCACCTGGCTGCCCTCTCCCCATGCCTCTAAAATCCCCAAACCTGGCCCTGCCACGTGACCTGCCACGAGGCTGCCATGTCCTATAAGGAGCAGTAAATGGCGGATTCGGCGCAGCTCCAGCATACATCACAGGAAAAGAAGGCAGCACTGTCGCTGATCCAACAGTAGGTGCTGCTTCAGCCACCATCTGTTTCACTTTTTTAGACTGATACAAGTCAGTCAATTTATTCTGAGCCTCTTTTAACTGTAGTTTTAACAAAGCAGTCTCCATTTTCTTATTCTCCTCAGCGTCCTTTAACGCAGAATCTTGCACGTCTTGTAAATAATATGTTACGTGTCTTTCCCATGTAGGCTGATCATAAATGTGTGAATCAGGATTCCGTTTCATTAATGTAGCAACAGACTCTGGCATGCCTGCTAAAACTGCTTCTCTAAACCAAATCCGATTATTTCCCGGATCTCGAGGGTGTTCTCCAGTAACGGCAACCCATTTATCTTTACATTTTGCCATATGTTCTGCGGGAGTAACATCAGTTGACCAGGGAAATTTCAAAATTTTAGACGCAGGCGGAGTAGGATATTTTCTTCTGACCCACTCGGCAAGATCATGTGCATAATGCGTGAATGGGGCTTCATCAAGTACACATGCTAACTGGCACTGGAGCATCATCTCATTATAATCTGTCAATGTCAACATTCTACCCATAATAGCTTTCCAATCCCCCACCGCTAGGGTTTGCCCTGAAGTCAGCTGATTTAATTTATTTATCCAACAGTTTCCTCCACCAGTCAAAGCAGGGAGTTGCAGAATGATGGCAGATATGTCAGCCATCTTCCATGGTTTGTAAATTACTGAACCATCTGATGCTCCCACTAAAGGAAGCATTAAATCAGGGCCTCCACTTGCCCCCAATGGCAACTTAGATCTGGTATTCATAAATGGTCCCTCACTCCCCTTGTCCCCCAACGTCTGCATATTTTTGACCTGTAGAACCGCTGCACATTCATCAATTTGACTGGGGCTGGCACTCCCTGAAAGGTCTGCAGCTTGACCCCTTACCACAGATGCTAATCTTTCCTGATTCTGCAGCACCCCATCCATCTGTCGCTGAACTTTAGTTAACCTGTGTTCGTGCTGCTCCATCTCATCCATCAATTTAGCATTATACGCCAAGAACAATTTATCGGTGCATTCTAATTTGTTGCTAACTAAATTTAGTAGCTGTCGCTTTTCCTCCCCAGAACACATTCTGTGAGAGACTTCTCTTATAATCCCCTCGGGCACCATGACGAGCCCACCTGGCCGTCATAAGGCCCTGGAACTGGTTTTTATCTTTTTTACCGGGCTCATCAACTAAAACAGAATATAATTTAGAAATGTATATTAACAATTGGGCATCTAAAGTACGCCAGTTTCGTCCCTGTGGAGCAGGAAGTAATTTATATTCGGCTGCCATTGAATATTCGTAACAAAAATCCAAAATGGATTAAAATTAAACAAAGTAGGTTATTTGTATTAACTCTATAAATTATTTATTTTAATTGATAAACTATCAATTCGTTGGCCCAAATTTATCCCAATATTAATGCAGTTAACAGTAAAGGCAGGCACCGTTTTTATTTATTTAATTTATTTCTTTTTATAGTGAAGGAGTTTATATATTATTTATTCATGCAACATTAACCTTAATAATGTTTTAGGCAAAGCCGAAACGAAGGAAAGCTAAAAAGGTTTATAACGCACTGTTTATCTTATCATTAATTTATTTATATACGGAGATTATTGCCGTTTCATCTAAAAATCAAAGAATTCCTAATAGAGTCCGGCCTGCGCCAAAACTCGGGACACACACTTCGGTGAAACACACGAAAAAATAGAATTCTCCCAATATAAAGCAATTTTTATTTATCATTAAAACATATACCGAAAGAAATACGTTTAAAACTCGCTTTGCAACACAAAATCGTCAACAGTTGTTTGCTCCCCAAAAAAAAAAAAAAAAAAAAAAAAACTCCGCCGGACTGACAGATCAAAGTCCGGCCCAATAAAACTTCCGGGTCACACCGCGGAATGAATACGCCGGTGCACAGATGGCTAATTCTTCACTACGATGCTAAACCTAACAAACCGTACTCATAAGTAAACCAACCAAAGACAAGAACAAAATGCCTCCAACAAAACCACACTTCGCCATCAATACTCGAATGACTGTTTAACCGAGCCAAATAAATACAGTTCGGAAGCTAAGCTACCAAAGATTAGCTGTCATCATGAGCAACCTAGCTCAACCGGAAGCCAAACGTGACCGCTCCGTTATCATAAAAAGTTGTTTTATATATATTCTATAGAGTTTACTACTAGTTATCCATAATAACAGTCCTATATATATGTGTTAGACAATGCTTTACACGTGTTTACGTAGTTGCACAAGGTTGAACGCCTTTATTTCCAGGCGAAAATCATCCAAACTGTGCGTTAGCCGTAAGCTAACTTATGGTGGTACTTTAGCCGACTGAAAATGATATTCCCTTATTCCTCTACAATGTCAAGCTTCTACGCTTATTGTCTATACAAGAAGCGCGGGCATTGTCTAGGCGTTTAAGATTCGCAGAGGAATTATGGTTTTAGATTCAGTCGGTTAGTTCCCCTAAATGAGAAGTTTATATGAGGCCGGAGTGCAAAAAGCTACCTGGTAGCCCTTTTTTCCGTCACCGCGACTTCCCCAATCACACACACATTCACACTAGAGAGAAAGAAAGAACAACAATTTTTACAATCTCAAACACTAACCTCTACCGGAGCCACCTAAAGCCGGACCTTTAAACACAATCCAATTCACGTGGCTCAAACGTGCGTTTGGAAGATACGCCGGCCTCTCCAAGGTAATCCGTCTAGACAACAGAGAGCACATAGGCTCTAAACTGCTGTCTTTTCTCGCTTGCCAGCCTGGGAGATTTCCGACAGCGTTCCATCGGATGTGAGCGGCCAACTCTCAAGCCTGGTCCGCACTCCGGTCGGCCCTCAACCGAAAAAACAACACGTCAACATTAAATGGAGAACGTTTAAATCGATCAATACCTATTAATTTGGTGTTAGCGCTTTTCCAGATTGATACAAAACCACCCGGGTGTTGATTAGCAAGGATCAATCCAGTCGGTCTCCGATTCTCTGTTGAACTCAAAGAAAAAACACAAAATCACTATAATTGCCACAAACACATGTATCAATCAGTTATGCCACACTCATTACTCACACTCAATCTCTCCCAGCCCTGAGAAAACTCAAAACCAAATCAAATGCCCGCATTCTCCACCATTTTGTCGGCTTCTTCTCATTATATGCTCTGGAACTCGCTTTTTTTTTACTCAGAGAGGGGAGGGGCGCCGAACTCCAAAACCCCAGCGGGAACTGTTTCAAAATAAGGCCCAGAGCTGAGCGACAGAGAGTAAACACAACACACAGAACCACAGATATCTGTTTTCACAAAGCACGCACCTGCAGATGGGAGCCAGACAAGATCTGACTCGCTCTCCTACAAGGCTGTACCATTTTTATTTCCAAAAGAACAAAGAACATATCACATGACTCCTCTCTCCTCCTTCTACATCTTGACAGGTCATTTATTTTCTCCAGGTCTCCTGACCGTACCATGAACTGGGTTATAACATGAATTAGTTATAGCTGATCCTCCCTGCTTTCAATTCATATCTTTACTCAAGAGTTTGTTTACTTAAAACCTTCAACCCTATAAAATACTGGTAACAGAGTCATGTTTTACTACCCTGAATAATATAAACAGGCCTATTACTTCTAAAGCTTAAAAAAGATATAATTAAAACATATGTACTGCATAATAAAAAATAGCCTCAAAAAAGTAGAATACAACACTAGATAGTTAGTTCTTTGACACCTCAGAGTAACTAGCTAGCTAGCTTAGTGCAATAGCTGATCTGACATGTTTTTGCTTAAATTAGCCAACTACCTTTATTATACAGTTATTACTTAGCTAATTGTTGTATTAAGCTAAATCAGTAGACATAACCTAAGTCTCCCATAGACCTGCTTGTAACTTAATTTAATTTAGAATATTTATCTTTTTTAGAGAAGTCGCATTAGTCTGATGACATAATCAAACATGGCAGAGTCCAGACGCATGTCCAGACCTAGATCTAATGCTGGAAACATTTGTAATGCAGATACCGACTTTCCTCCCTCCAAGAACTTCCAACCACCCACAAAACTCCCCACACTGCAGAGTGTCATAAGCATGATACGGTACCACCTGGAGATGGGCAATGGGAGAGTGACTACAACCATGGCAGCACGGGAAGTAGCGAAACAGGTCTATGCCAAGCACTACCACGACACCGTGTTGTGTTTCCTTTAGCACCATCCAGAGGAAGGTAGAAAGGATCTGGAAACCGTTCAGTGAGGACAGAAAGAGGTATGGGCAGACAGGGAAGGAAGACTCCTTGGCTGTCCAACACTCAAAAGAATTATTTCACAGAAAGTCTGAGCTCTATGATGTATTTGCCCATGACCCTATATGGCGACAATCACTGGAGAAAGAGTGGTGTGTAAGCATGAGTGAGATGGAGCTACTACTATGAACTCCACTTGGTGGAGCCCTTCTATGCTAGAACCATGGAGAAAGATGCTACCCATACTCAGCTCAGGGAGTTCTACAAGGGTCTGCATACAGGCTTGGGCCAGCCAGTCAGCGACAACTACACGACGTTCACAACACCTGAGTATCCTGTAGTGTCTCACAAGCTTTTCAGTGGTGTAAAGAAGACCTACAGAGAGGAGGTACTGAACTCTGTGTCAGAAGTGGCTGCCGAACACTTGAATGAAGTGAAGAAGCTGACAGAAATCATGGAGCCCCACATGCAGACTGTCCTGGCCAGGCAGAGGAGGGACTATGGGATTGACGAGAAGACCTTGCCAATGGACTGTCCTGTCAGGGAAAAGCCTAGTAACATTGATGACACCCCGTGCACAACATTGGGATGGAGAGACAATGTGGCAAGGTGGACTGCAGGCTGGAGAAGTTAGGCACACTGAACGCAGTCAGTGGATCTATCATTTTACAGAGGAGCCAGGAGCTTAGGCATCGACAGATTCCATCCTTCAGAGGATTCAAGGCAGCAGCCCAAGCAAAAATAGAGGTTGAACTCAACTGGAGTAAACTTTCCTGCCTGCCGGTGCATGCTTTATACAGCACATATGCATTCAGTGCTGCCATGTCAATCATGTTACAGTAGTAGCCAACTCGAAGTTCCCATCCCTGCTGGCTGCCATTCAGCTGCCAGCAGACTCCCAGCAGAGTTCCAGCAGAGTTTCAGCGGCTAGAGCATTGACTGGAGTGACCCCCACCAACCAGTTTTTACTGGAACTCCTCCCACTCAATGAAATACAGAACATGACCAGGAGATGGTGCTTCTCTCACAGAATACAGTACACACCGCCAGATTTAAAGCGCCGCCTCTGGCGGTGTGTGGAATTTCACATAATTCATAGAACCAAGAGTGACATAAATGTGATACATGTGATTTAAGAAGTTTAATTATAACAGACCTAGCTACTGAAGATTCGCTGGCCACTGTTTTATCTGGAGTTAAATTATTGTAGCCAATACCTCTTGTCAAATTTTTAGTCACAATTTATTTACTGTGAATCGACATTAAAAGAGGAAAACCTAAGCCTTTTGGAAGATGTTTGCAGTTGCAGGTATTCAGTGCATGCTAGGGATGGGCATTCGATTAAACTGTCTTCATCGATCATCGGGAGAATTAACAGTCAATTTTCGATTAATCATTGATATTTTTATATTAAAAATTCAGTGTTCATAGGCTATATTAATATGCAGTGAGAATAGAAAAATAGCGTGTTTCCCCAATGAGATCTTCATTACAAATGGGACACCTCTTGTGGCAGTTAAACGGAATTAATTCACGGTAGTTGCACAAAGAAAATATGCGCTATTAGCAGCGGAGCCGACAGCTAAAAGACGGTACTCATTAACACAACTGGCGCTCTTTTTTTTTTTCTCCAAAAAAGTAAAAAAAACAAAAAAAAGTCATGTTAAACAATAACTTAATAAAAAAAATACTTATAGGTCTGATAGTTTTGTGTTACATTTGGCAAAAAGAGTGCCTTCGACCAGGGAATTAGCATTATTATTGCTCAAACTTTTGTTTTGCACTAATGGGCCATTGTTCACCCATTGTCACACAAACCTCATAGGCTACAGAGCCGGCCTAAAATTCAGCTGGCTGTTAAACTTTGATCATCATTTGTGTTTGTAGTCAGAGCTTAAATCATATGTTCAGACACAAACTTGCAGAAGTATTCCAATTGTGTAAGGAGGAAAATTACATCTTCTACAAGAGCGTAGGTGTGACCGCGCCCTAAGATGGGGTAATGCCATATCTGAGCTTTGGCCCAGGCCAGAGCTTTTACTGTCATTGGGCCAGAGTGAAATTTGATGTGGACTTTGAAGTGGTGTTTAATAATTTCCCATAATAGTCCATCCAAAATGCTTTCAGTTCCATATTGCCAAACTAATAAATCCTTTTAAAATCTATCTTCCTTTAAAAAAAAAATCTGTTTACCTGTGACCTGAGTCTGTGTAATATATTTAATCAAATTAATCATCAAAATAATATTTTATAATTTATTTTTTAAATTGAGCGGGAAATTTTTATTAGTACTTTTTATTTATTTAGCTGAAATGGAGAACATGGGGAAGCGACCCAGGCAAGCTCTCATTGGGCTGAGAGCGCATGCCCTGTATGTTAATGATAGGTAACATTAACTTAAGTGAAAAATAATGCTTGAGTGCATTGAGCTAATGTAGTGAGTGCATTCACAAAAAGGAATACCATCTGAAGAGTGTTTATGTGATGAGCTTTTGCCGTCAGTTTATTATGATGCAACCTCTATTCATCAGTCAGTAAAATAATCAGGAACACCTGTGGACACCCAAACTAACAGTCGTCCTTCATTTTAAAAGGTAACAATTTACGCCAATGACCACTTAATGCAGACCCACAATTTTCAACTTTACGCACAGAGTTTAGGCAACTGAATCAATCAAGAAAGATTATTATGAGAGCATCTGAGCATAATCATCTCAGACCTGGACACCGTACTCAATACAGCGCTATTTCCTCCTGCTGAGGCAATAAGGAAAGTCCCCGTTGAGAAAGAAGTGGCTCTTGTTATTCCAGTCTGCAGTGTGCGAGCGGAGCGGATTCAGCCTCCCTTATGCACAAGCAGGTGCGCAATTCACATATATAGACCGTGAGAAAGTTGTGAGACAGCAGGTAAAATGTTCATATTTATGTTTCAGATTTTTTCAAAGTTTAGAAAACTGTCAAAGACAGAAAATAACAGGATCCCTGATTTAATGTAAATTATTGTAGAATTAATTATTTCTCTTTTATTGCTATGGAATATCCCACCCGCGGGTACCCGTCCCATTGCAGGAGTCTGAACTGTTAAAGTTTCCCCGCACAGAACGGGAAGGGTTGTAAAGGGTTGTAAATGACTTCTTGTTAAGTGCCTTGAGATGACATCTGTTGTGAATTGGCGCTATATAAATAAACTGAATTAAATTGAATTAAAGGGAACACTTTTTGTTATTGCCCATACAGCCTATGTAGCCAACAGCTGAATAATTATAGGCTATATGAATAATCAATAATTGTCCCCAGCAGTTTTAAAAACAAACTGAAGCCCTTGTATACAATGCAATGGTTGGAGTAATATCTGTCAGTTATTTGTGCATGACGGGCAAAGCCATGGACAGTCAGCAGGCGGGTGTCCACAAGGCCCCTACACACATGCATCTTTATGTATCTTTGAAGCTACTTACTGTACTATAGATTGCCTGTTTTGGAGGCAATTCGTCTGAGGGAAAAAAGAAACCAGGAGGAAAAGTGATTGACGATTACTTCAGGACATAGCCCAATCACTGCTCCTCCCCGTGGACAAATGAGGCACTGCAGCTGATTTTCACAAAGGCTGCAGAGGGGAGTTAATTGGCGTGGCTGCATTCACTACATCATCGCGGGGGATTACATTTCCTCACGGACCAAGCGGCAGTTGCTCACGGATCAATGACGGTCCTGCAGCGGTCCTACCAAGGAATCACGGGAACTTCGAGTTGGATACTACTGTGTAGAACACGGCAACTGGCCAGCGCCATGTTCCTGTGCGGACAGTGTACTCCCGCACCATCTGGTCCATCACATCCACGCTGCACTTTGTGGTGTTGTAAAGGCTGACAGTGTTTGGCTTCCTTTTGGTGCCATTATCAATCTGAACCACGCTGTACACACCGCTAAGAATGTAGACTGTCTTCTGCCGTTTGGGCGCATATGCCGTCAGTGTGGCAGCAGTAGTTGAAAACACCTAATAAATAAGATAAATTGTTATTTTCATAGCACTCTTACACACAATGACATACTTGGAGGTGTTGATTCTAAAAATTAGAAACATAAACATAGAACCACAAAAGACCTGCAACATACCTGAGTGGTGAATTCTTTGCGATCTGTGTGTCTGGTGGGTTGAGGAATTTCCCAGTGAATCTTGTTGACTGTGCCGAGGATAGTGGTTTTCCGACTAAACAGTTTTTGCACAAGTGACAACGATGTAATGAAATTGTCCGTGGTAACATTTCTGCCCTTATCAAGGAATGAATGGTTCCATCAGCCTCATCACTACATTTTCGGACAGTCTCTCCCGACTGGGACGACTGGGGTCCTTGCTAAGATATGGAAGGACATTGCAAATGTACTTGGATTTTAGGTCGCAAGCCACCCAAAACTTGATCCCAAACTTGTCAGGCTCTCATTTGAGAGCAATCTGCATTCAATTAGATGTGCTACTTCATACCAGTTTACACCTGGGCATAACCCTACATGCCAATGTGAGACATGGTCAATCAAGTTCTCTGCTTTTAGCAGCCCTCCCTCCCCCACACAAACAAACCCCACCCACTCCCCTGTAGATTGGTCAGGTAATCAGTTAGCAGCCTCTTGGCTAAAGGAGGGTTAGAAAAGTCTGGGACTTCTAGTGTTAAAGCTGCGGCAACGAATATAGCTTCAGACGTCTTTGGAAGGGCGGTCAATAAAATCACCAGCAAGATCGGTCAGAATTCAGAAGCTCAGGAAGGTTCAGGA
Organism: Valencia hispanica; assembly: GCA_963556495.2. NCBI lineage: Eukaryota > Metazoa > Chordata > Actinopteri > Cyprinodontiformes > Valenciidae > Valencia > Valencia hispanica. The sequence continues at coordinate 43,596,915 of OY747715.1, forward strand.
ATAATGATCTTATCAAGACTAGGGTGAAAGAGACCCCCTGGAGAGCGTATTTGGATGACTAGAAAACAAGCCAAAACAAAGAAAAAGAAACCACTTGGGGTGAGCAGGCAGAGGGGAAGGAAGTCCAGCAGAGGCTCTGACATTTTAACTGAATAGGAATATGGCTCTCCTACACATCAAAACGGGAGAGTGTACGCTGGGAGAGCCTGACTTATTTCCAGCGCCTGTGACTCAACTGTCAATAGAGGATAAATTGTACACAGAAATTTCACCCCTTTCAGCCACATCCGATGGAGGACCGATATAATTTTTTATCCCTGGTGGGGGCGAGTCATACCGATTTAAACGGTTGATCCATCTCAGAGTAAAATTTTTTTAACGCCAACGGTTCCCCCTTGGCTCATGATGCTAAGGTCGGTTTAATTACCTACCCTCTAAACACACTTTTTTCTCAATGCAATGTAACCCTTGGAGACCGTTTAATATCGCAGTCCAGCGCCACGCATCCTTATAGAGCCATGATCAAAACACTGCTGAATTATTCAGATCAAACACTTAAAAGCCAGTTCAGTGCAGGACTTTTTATAAAGATACTGCCGGAGAAATGGATTATACAGAGACTATTGATAATAACATCTTATTTGAAAGTCCAAAGTTTCAACAGCTCCTCCACCATCATATCAAGGTATTTATCCAGTAATAAAGCAAGAGTATAGTGATGGAGAAGCACTAGAGATAGAGTGGGAATTTACAACTTCAAACATGGTTCAAACCCGCTCTGGTAGGAACACCACACCCAAGCCTCAGCCAGCAAAGGACTGTGAGGTTCCCTTTGGGATGATGAGGGAGAAAAGGAGAGGAACAGCCTAACTGGAACATTAAATCTAGCCCTTAACGTTAAAGGAGGGGAATTGCACTACACAAAAGAATTAGATGTATGGAGACAAATAGTACACCACCACGAGGAGGGAACTCCTAAGGAGGAGGGTGGGGGAGAAGATGCAGATGATCCAGATAACTTAGAACCGCCTCCCCAAGGAGACTTAAAGGGGGCTACAATGGCACCATTAATTAGTACTCGAAGGTGAGAGATTATACAAACCTCTTAAATTATCAAATGTGCAGGGAATAGCCTAGTCCCACTCATCCTTATCTGAAAGTGCCAATTTGTGGCTGAGGAAGTTTGATCTGGTGACTCAGGGACAGACTTTAGCTCTAGGTGACTTCAGAGCTGCGGCAGCACAATGCATGACACTTACAGCTATGCGAGATTTAGAAGCGGAAGCAGATATAGCGTCTAGGGGGGATGGTGCTCTGTTTAATTCAATTCAGTTTATTTATATAGCGCCAATTCACAACAGATGTCATCTCAAGGCACTTAACAAGAAGTCATTTCAATACATTTACACAAACATTCCAATCAGTTAAAAAGGTTCCTTTTTAAGGAATCCCAGCAGATTGCGTCAGTCATTGGTGTGAGGTTGGGCCCCGTTGATGCAGACTTTCCAACCACAGCAATCCTTCAGCAATCCCTCATACTGAGCAAGCATGTAGCGATGTAGGAGAGGAAAAACTCCCCTTTAACAGGAAGAAACCTCCAACAGAACCGGGCTCAGTAGGAGCGGCCATCTGCCACGACCGTCTGGGGGCTTGAGAAGACAGAGCAGAGACACAGAAGGAACACAAGATCTGATATACAGGTCCTTCTCAAAAAATTAGCATTTTTGATAAAGTTCATTCTTTTCCATAATGTAATGATAAAAATTAAACTTTCATATATTTTAGATTCATGCACACCAACTGAAATATTTCAGGTCTTTTATTGTTTTAAAACTGATGATATTGGCATACAGCTCATGAAAACCCAAAATTCCTATCTCAAAAAATTAGCATATTTCATCCGACCAATAAAAGAAAAGTGTTTTTAATACAAAAAAAGGCAACCTTCAAATAATTATGTTCAGTTATGCACTCAATACTTGGTCGGGAATCCTTTTGCAGAAATGACTGCTTCAATGCGGCGTGGCATGGAGGCAATCAGCCTGTGGCACTGCTGAGGTGTTATGGAGGCCCAGGATGCTTCGATAGCGGCCTTAAGCTCATCAAGAGTGTTGGGTTTTGCCTCTCTCAACTTCCTCTTCACAAAATCCCACAGATTATCTATGGGGTTCAGGTCAGGAGAGTTGGCAGGCCAATTGAGCACAGTAATAGCATGGTCAGTAAACCATTTACCAGTGGTTTTGGCACAGTGAGCAGGTGCCAGGTTGAGCTGAAAAAGGAAATCTTCGTCTCCATAAAGCTTTTCAGCATATGGAAGCATGAAGTGCTCCAAAATCTCCTGATAGCTAGCTGCATTGACCCTGCCCTTGATAAAACACAGTGGACCAACACCAGCAGCTGACATTGCACCCCAGACCATCACTGACTGTGGGTACTTGACACTGGACTTCAGGCATTTCCTTCTCCCCAGTCTTCCTCCAGACTCCGGCACCTTGATTTCCGAATAACATGCAAAATTTGCTTTCATCCGAAAAAAGTACTTTGAACCACTGAGCAACAGTCCAGTGCTGCTTCTCTGTAGCCCAGGTCAGGCGCTTCTGCAGCTGTTTCTGGTTCAAAAGTGGCTTGACCTGGGGAATGCGGCACCTGTAGCCCATTTCCTGCACACGCCTGTGCACGGTGGCAATGGATGTTTCTACTTCAGACTCAGTCCACTGCTTCCGCAGGTCCACCAAGGTCTGGAATCGGTCCTTCTCCACAATCTTCCTCAGGGTCCGGTCACCTCTTCTCGTTGTGCAGCGTTTTCTGCCCCACTTTTTCCTTCCCACAGACTTCCCACTGAGGTGGTACAGCACTCTGGGAACAGCCTATTCGTTCAGAAATTTCTTTCTGTGTCTTACCCTCTTGCTTGAGGGTGTCAATGATGGCCTTCTGGGCAGCAGTCAGGTCGGCAGTCTTACCCATGATTGCGGTTTTGAGTAATGAACCAGGCTGGGAGTTTTAAAAAGCCTCAGGAATCTTTTGCAGGTGTTTAGAGTTAATTAGTTGATTCAGATGATTAGGTTAATAGCTCGTTTAGAGAACCTTTTCATGATATGCTAATTTTTTGAGATAGGAATTTTGGGTTTTCATGAGCTGTATGCCAAAATCATCAGTTTTAAAACAATAAAATACCTGAAATATTTCAGTTGGTGTGCAATGAATCTAAAATATATGAAAGTCTAATTTTTATCATTACATTATGGAAAAGAATGAACTTTATCACAATATGCTAATTTTTTGAGAAGGACCTGTCAGAGTACTTTCTATGTTACAGAAAGTAAAAAGTTTATAACAGGACACAGTGGATGTTCAGTTACTGGGAGCATCATCCCAGTCGATGCCTCGCGTCCAACAGGGCATTGCAGCCAAGCAGGATACCAGACCAGGTATATCTTCTATGGAGAGAATAACAGAATGTACTGTAATACAACTGGAGAGTAGTAGCAGAAAAGGAAGTAGCAGAGTGAAGAAAAGTGGTCAGTCTGTCCTCCAGCAGTCTAAGCCTATAGCAGCATAACTACAGAGATAGCTCAGGATGACCTTAGCCACTAACTATAAGCTTTATCAAAAAGGAAAGTTTTAAGCCTGGCCTTAAAACTAGACAGTGTCTGCCTCACGGACTAAAACTGGGAGCTGGTTCCTTAAGAGATAAAAAAAATCTGTATATGATGTATGAGGGTTTAATTCTGTAGTGCATGTGGAAACACTTAGAAACAGTGAACAATCAAGAAGAATGTAGTGCATCATTCATTCCATTATGTGAAGAAGCTGTGACCATTATTTTGTGAACAAAGATCTATGTGGGAGGGATTTCCTGCAACTCGTGTTTCAAATAAAAACATTATGCTGACGTAGAGCTGTGCTCAGTTAATTGAACTGAGTCCAGCAAACGACGTCTCGCTGTTAAAATATATAATTGTTTTTATTGCTCCTTTTTACAGAAATGAACGAGCACGCTGGAAGGTAAAATAAGAGCCCAGAGAGCCCAGGGGTCATACAATTAAATGGGTGTCTGTTCCTTTAAGAGAGGCTTTAAATTAGAGTGAAAACACCTTTCCAACCAAATGGTGACCCTGACGTGATTTCTGGAGGAGCAAAGGAAAAAGTGACTTTGGAATAATAGGATTTTGTTGAAATTGTGGTGATCGACAGATACTGGAGATCGGAGGACGGAAGTGACCTGGGTCTGAAGTTATTTGGTAAGCGCTGCCACACGAGGCGCAAAATTGACTAATCTAAAATTATGTTCGGTCTGTAGTTCTCCAGTAAATGTTTTCCGTTTCTGCTGAGGTAAATAGACGCCGACCGGTTCGATAAACTCCGTGTGTGGCCTGCCACAGGTAAACTAGGACGCTTCTACTGAAAGCTTGTGTGTTCGGAACAAGCAGGAAGGCTGAGTGGGATAAGCTCGTGGGTGAGATCCACAAAGTATCTGAAAGGAAAACCCAGAGATCAGAGAGTGATTTTAACCCTGGCATTTCTTGTTCCTTTGAGCAGGATCCCAAATCTGACTGGATCTCCGGGAGGAACCGCAGGCTGCTGAGAGCCCGTGCACGGCCTGGTCTAGGACCAGCTGGATCCTGGAGCCCTCCAGCTCAACGTGGATCTGCGAAGTTCCTCCTGGAGCAACAGTTCGATGACAGTCTTTCTTCACAAGCACACCAGCCAGCGAGTACAAAATTTGATGCGTGAAAGACTAAAAAAAGAAATAACTAGGTCCGGGACCTTAATACAAGTTTGTGTTTTTTGCAAATAAAGATCGGGGATCTTTGCGTAATGATCCGGGATCTCACATTGAAAATCCATGGTAAAATAAAATGACTGGGGTTGGACTCCAAAGCACGCAGAGGTCTGGGATCTCAATTAGAAATAGGCCTAATGATAATATATAAATACTAGTTATGAAAAAACATGATTTTAATGTGGGATCAGCCAGTTGTGTGACTGCGTGTATGGAGATTTCTTCCATTTGAAGCAGCTGAAGTACGCCGAGAGTAGCCTCATTGTCATGTTTGCGGGTTTTATGACTCAAAAGGCTGCAGCAAAATCAGAACACCAGGGCCAGGTTTTTCAAAAGGTTTAATCCGGATAAAATTGATCCGGATTTAGTAATCCTTTTTTTTTTGCGATCCGTGATCACGTAATCGATCTTACTTTTGAGCCAGTTTTTCAAAGCAACATCGGATTGGATCAATTTGATCCAGATAGGAACTTTTCAGGATCACCAAATCTGGATTACCAGTGCTCAAACAGGATAGGAAATCACAATGTAGAACTATAGATATGTAAAGAGCTACAAGTACAATAGCCAGTGTGGGGTCAATATAAATTTATTTTAAACGAAAACACACATTAAAAAATAAAAATCCCACCCCATCCTCTTCCAGCAGTCCGCTCATCTGAGACCTACAGCACAAACACTGTACATTGAGGACATTTATAAGAAGTTTCAAATATAGATGTATTGAATTAAATAAAAACACTTAATGTCAAATACACAACAATAATTTCAGACTTCCTCATCTGATGTGGAGAGACCAGCTTGTCTGAGCTTAGCCTTTAGGAGGCAGATCTCAAGTCTGGCCTTGGTTTGCTGCAGTTTGGTCAGAGTCAGTTCCTCTGCCAGACGAAGCTCTGCTTCTAACCTTTCAGTGATTTGGATTTCAAAAAAAAAAAAAAAAAAAAAAAAATCAGTGATTGCCATTCTTTGAATTTTTTTGGTTATTCTGTAGTCATCCCATGCATCACTAATAAATATTCTAAAAACAAAAGTATTTTCGATTGTGATGAATATATATATATCTCTCAATTAGTGACAGAATAAAATTTTTGGTTTTTGGTCAATTTTGACAGCTGTTTGGGGGATTATTTTATGAGGCCAAACTTTCTACTTTGCTGTAGGCCTATAATGAAAGGCTGAATACGTTAAAGCCTACCTAATCACTGTAGCCTGACGGATTAACAAATAAAATTTAAACCTCATGAATAAATAGGATATTTTGTAAGATTTGATACATTTTTAAAGTTTTCATTAAATTTTGGGCATGAAATCCACGGTGAATCCACCCTTCTGATGGGATCAGTTTAATCCAGATTTTTTGGGATCAAAGTGATCCAAATCCTAGAAAATAAAAAGTTCTGAAAAAGCCAAACTAAAGGTTTGATCCGAATCAAAACCAAGATTGGATTACGTGATCTAATCCGATTATGTCATCCGTTTTTTCTTTTGAAAAACCCATTTTAAGGATTTGATCCAATCCGTTATCCAAAATCCTAATGGATTACTTTTGAAAAACTGGGCCCAGAAAGCAGCTTGGATATGATAAGAAATATTTAACAAAATAGTGATTGTGAAAGTCTCTGAGGAACGCCAGGAAATGGGTCCACGATGGCAGGCGGAGGAACTGCAGCAGAGAGTTGAGGTTAGATGATGTAGACAGGTGTTTGAGTGAGGCAGGATGTAAATGGTTACTCACAAGATGACTGAGGCGTCTGGTCTTTGGGGAAGGCAAGGATCCAGTAGCGGAGGTAGGTAGAGGCTGATGTAGTGCAAGGCTGTGTGTGTTTGCAGGTGGAGCGGGCAGACGAATGGAGAAAAGGCAGACCAGCGGAGGAAACGAGGCAGAAGCTGACCAGGAGGGAATCGGGAGTGAAGGTAAGTTGTTTCCAGGAAGTATCGCCGATGGAACGGACATCAGAGAAGGAAACCAACTTCGGAAGACAAAGGAGTCTGGATCAGGATCTGTGAGGAAATCAGGGAGAATAAGCGCACAGAGGTCTTGGAAGGTAAACTTCTCTAGAGCAAAGTTGGCCATGTTTACCATGCTGGAAGCAAGAACAATCTGGTGTCAGCTTGCAGCCTTCCTTCCTCTTTTAAGGCTGGAGAGATGAGCCTGAACGAGCTGCACCTGTCGCCAATCAGCCACACCCCTGCAGAGAAGGTAGGAGAGCACACACACACACACACACACACACACACACACACACACACACACACACACAGCAGAAACAACAGCAGAACCAGGATCCTAACACTCATGGTTAGAACATTGAGTAAATAACACTGCGATAAGATAAATAGATCAGATAAAAGAGAAATAAAGGCTGAATTTACTTCATTAACACGGGAATGATAAACATTTAAAAATGAAAAATAAAAACAGCAAAATGTAACTTAGTGAAATATGGGAAAAAATAGCAAAGAAGATTTAAAGGAGATGCAAAAGTTATGTAAAAGAAACGACAATATAACATTTCTTTGAAATAAAAGATTATGAATTTGAAGGACGATTGACTGAGTAATTTTGCGCACTTCTTGGTAGTTGCGATCTAAAATAAAACTAAAAAGATCAAAAATTGAAGATTAGGCATTTGCCGTCTAAAACAAAGGAATTCCGCTTAAAGGAGCAAAGCAAGAAGAAAAGGGGGGTGTTGGGTCGCGATGGGCGACTTATAAAAAAGCAGATGTTTTTTTAGTACCCGGGAGGATGAAAAATGTTTTTAAACTTTCTGTTTTCTCCTAAAGTTCCACCGAAAGATCCATATTTTAAAAAAATCCTATGAAGAGCAGGGTAAACCGCTTTACCGTGATCTAAATGAATTATTTCAAACAAGCGACCCCCTTCCCCCCTTCCCCTGAAGGAAGGGCCGATCTGATAATAAACAAGACCCCCTCCCTATATCCCTCAACAATGGGTCGTTAGTTGTTCTCTTAATAAACAAACCAACTGTGATGAGGTGCGACAGCACCAGTAAATGCGCTTCCTGAGAGAAAATACTTGTTTAAAACCAGATTCATCATGCGTTTCAAAATTGTTAAAGGTTATCCAACTTGCCAGTAAACGGCAGGAAGGCAGAAGGGAAGGAACACACCTTCCCCCGCTAGTTGATAAGGAGGGGGATGTTTTATTAGCTGCATGCAGCGCTGTATACAAAAGGTTGGGATTTCTTAAGTGCAGCGACAACTGTTACTCTATAATATTAATAAAAATAACTTTGATAATATTTTTAATGATATTCATGGGATGTCTCGGAGATCTCTCATATAGTAGAAAATAAATGGTTTAACAATGACGGATTATGAGCAGAGTGATTTTATTTTGAAGTTCAGGGGGATGTCTATAGGTTCTGTGGGGTAGCAGCTAGGTGGCTACGTGGATTTACTCTTTGTAACAAGCGGCAGATGCTTGCTTCTCACATTTTAATGACAGATAGATACCTGTTGAAAGGAAACAATCTTGTAATGCGCTAGGTTAGAGAGTGCAAACAAGAGAGGAATTTTTCATTACGGATTACCGTAGTACAGAATGTAGTAACGCACTCCAAAATTCAACTTTAGTTACCGTAGCACACTGAGTACAAGCGCACTTCAATATTTACACTCAATGGAGTTGTTGCTAATTGGATAAAATTAAGGGTCTGATTAAGCAGGAAAGATGTCTGGACCTACACCTGAGATTGGGAGAGATTGCCGACCCTCGCCCAATCTGAGTTGAAACGGGAACCACGTTTTGGACATCTAGTAACAGACGCTTTCCACATATAATCATAATAATAAGCTAATTTGTAAAATCTTTATGAAAGAGCAGATAAGCAGAGAGCAAGGAATAGAGATGTGATGTTTTATTGTGGAAATATCAGTTGCTGATTATCTCATTTACAGAATTGGAAGAAGTGATTGAAGTCAGATGGGAAGAAAATTATGAATTTAGAGGAATTTTGTTTTCCACTAAAAAAATGAGATTGAGTTGTTAGAAAAATGAAATAAAAATAATAGATTTAGCTACAGGAAGAAGATGTAGTGGTAATTATATTATCTCCAGATTGTTTTTTAATTTGTTAGGAAGAGATTTCCTATTTCACTTGAAGTTGGGCATGTTCTCTGTAGGGGATAAATTAATAATCCAAAATGTAGATTTTCACAAAACTCTTAAAACAGGACAGCTACCAAAGAATTGTTTTACTTGGAAAAAGAAAAAAATTAAGTTTTAATGAAGTTTGTAATCAGATAAAGATAAAATAATCATATTATTGCTAGCAGAAGATCCAAATTCAACCGTGCATGTTTTTGGCCAACAAAGGGGAACAGGGGTGTGGTGACCTAGTGGCGAACTAATTAGAGCATTTCTTACAGACAATTGAATTCTCAAACTGATTAGTATGTGGACAAGAAGTGTGTCAGACACGAAAAAAAGAATTCCTTAGTTTGGTATACTCTCTTCTGAAAAACAATGTGATTAAGATCTGGTGGTTTTCATGATCAAAATACTGAAAAGTAAATAAGTTATGAATGCAAACTAATCATATGCCAGATGATCCTATATTCCTACAGGAAGTGAACTGAAAGTTGGTGGCTGGGTCCTGATTAAAGCTGTAAACGAAAACTAGTCATCACCCAGGTGGAAGGAGCCCTTCCAGGTATTTTTGTACCACACCAACGGCTGTAGAGACTGACTTGGACACACTTAACCCATTGTAAAAAGCAGAGACCATCACTAGATATAGGGAAAGCAGTCTAAGAAAAGTGGTGTTTCAGACTGATTACAAAGGGAGGTGAATACAATAGGTTTCACTTGTCTCAACTTCAGTGAAGAGAACCAGGAGAACCACTTTTCTATAGAGACTGCTTGAAGTGAGAGATAGTAACTATGAAGGTTTTCTGCTATCTAGTACTTTTAGTTTTACAGGTTTTTGGTGGGGTTATTTCATAGGAACGTTAGGACTCTCAGAAAACGACATATAGGAATGGAGGAATCCCTCGATGAATTTAATTGTTTTCATCAACTCCGTATACAATGGTTGGAATGAAGTGTAGATCCAATATTTTCGGGTATGGAATCCATGACATGCAGACAATTAATCAAAACATCCATCCATCCATTTTCTATACCCGTCATTCCTATGCAGGGTTGCGGGGGGGCTGGTACCTATCTCCAGCGGTCAAGGGGCAAGAGGCTGGGTACACCCTAGACAGGTCGCCAGTCCATCGCAGGGCAACACAGAGACATACAGGACAAACAACTACACACACACTCATTCCTAAGGGCAATTTTAAAGAAACCAATTCGCCTAACAGTCATGTTTTTGGACTGTGGGAGGAAGCCGGAGTACCCGGAGAGAACCCACGCATGCACAGGGAGAACATGCAAACTCTATGCAGAAAGACCCCAGGTTTGGATTTGAACCCAGGACCTTCTTGCTACAAGGCAACAGTGCTACCAACTGCGCCACTATGCAGCCCCTTAATCATAACATAAAAAAAAAAAAAAAGATTTCCCACAACCACTTGGTCCTACCACAAGACATGAGAAAGTAGTTTTAAATCTTGGGTCAAAGTGAATTGCTTCCAGTTCACCCTGATGCTGCATTTTACCCCTCAATAACCGAATGGTAGCGTCGTTCCGTCTGTGAACAATCTCCGCTTGTCATAGACCACCCTGAAAGTTTTGGTAAATGAGTGATGCCTCAAATGGAACCGTTTTGATCGCGTTTGATGGAATGATGAGGTGCTTTGAGTAGCCCTTCTCTCTCACCACCCAGGTAACCCTCCACAAGTCCTGTCATTGTATCAAAATTCACCCTGTCACAGCATTCTATGGTCCGTGATATACCCTTTGCTCATCACGACCTCCCTCCTGTGTTTTCTCTGATACGAGTAACTCTTTGGCCCTGCAGCAACAAACTCCTGAATGTTGTGCCCTGGTGGGAGCTCATTTGTCAAGTCACCCAAATAGCTACCATTTGGTAAAGAGCTCTCGCCTTCACGTGGAACATAGATTACACTGTCTGTGTCAAGGTAGAGTACCCGGTCTTGGAGCTGGTGTAGGTATCTAAATAACTCGAGTCGCGTGTAAGCTGTTGTAAATGCAGCAATGAACACATTGGTGGTTTTGTTAGGGGGCATTATACAGTTTTTGTTGTACTTCTATTGAATCATGACCGACTTGGGGTTTACGCCAAATTTCCCCGAAAACAGGAACTCAAAAAACTTGTCAGGGTGTTTAGCCTCTTAAGCCCCAGGGTCTCTCCAGGGTTTCTCCAAGCTCCTAGCTCGAATAGGACATGCCCAACATTAATTTAGTTTTTCACTGCAAAGACAAACACTGTGTAAACAATCTTGGTATCAAAATGAAGCCAATGTTTGTGAGATTTTATCACAGAAATTGTAGATAGAACATAGACAAATTCCAAGATTCTATATTGTCGCCTAATTTTTCTCCATTTAAAATCTGCTCGAGTAGAATATAAACTGCAGAAAATCACAAACCAACGTGTGGAGATTACCTGTACCAAGATTCATGTTGATGAAGTGAAGTAGAACAAAGTTACAGAGGCTTTAGTGAAAGAAATAGCTCATTTTTTGGCTGTTTGGCACATTTCGGCACAATTTGGCACAAATAGTGAAAGTTTCAATTTCTCAACTCCTGATCTACTGATTGTATTCAAGTTCAATTATATGCCTAAAAACAAACTATTTTATATTTTTGGTAAAATACCCAACATATTTATCACTCTATTTAAATAGAGTTGGAGTAATGCATGACTCCAACTGGGGAACATTAATTCAAATTCCAAATACAACAAAACTGTGAAATATAGGTATGAAATGGATAATAAAACTGTTCACAACCCCCTCCTCTTATCAATGCAAATGTTCTTATATGGATGATAAGGTGCTTTGCATGTAGTAACAATATGATTGTAGAGTGGCCTGATTTTGCACAGATGATTGTAATCATGGGTGTTTTTGTTTCTTTTCATTGTCTTCGTCATCGTTCACAAAGCTGAGGTGCAATGACCACAAGATTGCCTCAAACCTGGGGATGCGCAGATGACGATTCAGCTTTGATTGTTTTGTTTGCGTTCAAAAAATTGCGTTTCAAGAGAAGAGAATCATCACTGACGAAGCCCTGGCGATTATTTGGAATGATAGTCCATCGAGGTTTGTGTTGAGGACTCGTCATCAGAAGAGGAAAACCTGATTTTTACCGGAGGAAGAGAGGTATGTCCCAACTAGCTAATGCTAATGGCTCTGTCAGCCATTTTATATAGATGTTTTTTTTATTGTATTCTTAGATGTTTGTATATAGAAAGTTTTTGTAACTATTTTGTTCACATCTTTTTGTGCCTGTTTATATATATATATATATATATATATATATATATATATATATATATATATATATATATATATATATATATATATATATATATATATGAGAGAGAGAGAGAGAGAGAGAAAGAGATTTGTGTGGGGATATTTGTGTAGATATGTGTACAGAGATGTGTGTAAAAATATTAGTAGGTTGTATTTGTAGTTTCTGTATATTTTTTTCTAACTCTTTTTCTGTCATAATATTCTTTTAGTCACCTCGGCATTCATCCTTATCTTACTTATCAACGCTTCACTATGCTCAAGCAGACTGCTAGAACGTCATACAGACACAGCTGCCTGATAGGTATTTTATATATATATATATATATATATATATATATATATATATATATATATATATATATATATATATATATATATATATATATATATATATAATGTGTGTGTAGACATTCTGGTGTAGATGTGTATGCATATATTTATAATTTCTCCATTTTTCTGTTATATTGTTTTAGTGAGGATGAAGACTAAATACCTCCAAGCCCTTCAACTAAGCTAAGGCAACGGCTGTCCAAAGAGGTCTGCTGACACTCCAGTGGGTGAAGATGCCACAGACATGAGGTGGACAGCACTCCTGAGTCTTTAAGGTTCATGCCAACGTGGCCACCGGGCCCTACATTTGACCAAGCAGCAGCATGTTCTCCCCCCCTTCTTTCTTCCAGCTTTTCTTCAGTTCATCTGTAAATTGGACAATTATTGACAATACCAATGCTACAAAAAGGAAGGAGGCTGGCAGAAAGTTCCTTTGGACTCCCCTCACTATAACAGACTTATATGTTTTCCTATCCATCATTATATACACCGGAGTTGTAAATGTGCACCACAGACCTTACTGCTGAAGGTGTTAGTGGCCATATAATTTTCAATTATCCCGTAACACTATGCAGAGAAACCAGTTTGAGGCAATCTTGTTGTTGTTATTATTGCACCTCAGCTTTGTGAACGATGACAAGAACAATGAAAACAAAAAACACTCCTGAGTACAGTCGTCTGTGCAAAAAGGGGCCACTCTATGATCATATTGCTACTGCATGCAAAGCACATTACCATCCATATTGATACCATCCATATCCATATTTGCATTGATAAGAGGAGGGGGTTGTGAACAGTTTTGTTATCCATTTCATGTGTACATTTCACAGTTTTGTTGTATTTTCAATTTGAATAAATGTTCTTCAGTTGGAGTCAAGCCTAACTCTGTGTTATAGTGTTATTTAAATAGGGTGATAAATATGTTGGATATTTTACCAAAAATATAAAAAACTGTTTGTTTTCAGGCATATAATTGAACTTGAATACAATCAGTAGATCAGGAGTTGAGAAATTTCACTTTTTGTGCCAAATTGTGCCGAAATGTGCCGAACTGTGCCAAACTGCAAAAAAAGTAGCTATTTATTCACTAAAGCCTCTGTAACTTTGCTCCACTTCACTTCATCAACATGAATCTTGGTACAGGTAATCTACACATGTTGGTTTATGATTATCTGCAGTTTATATTCTACTGGAGCATATTTTAAATGGTATTATATACTGTAATATGAGAAAAAAATTAGGCGTGAATAAAGAATCTTGCAATTTGTCTATGTTCAAGCTACAATTACTTTAGCACAGTAACATGCTGTAATTTTTACACATCTGATCAAATTAATTTATAACTTAGAATAAAAACCTAAACAAAAGCAGCTGAGAGCAGGTTGTTGTGCATCATGCGCGCACACACTCACACACACACACAGACACACACACACACACACACACACACACGCACACACACCTACACACACACACACACCTTTCAGCACCATGGGCAGCAATATGCCAATGTTTCAGCAAGTGCTTATTGATTTACATTTAACCTGTTCCACCCCACAGCCCCGCCAGCGGGTCACTGTGGGGGAAGGGCGGAGAGAATGTTCGAATTTAGTTGACCTGTGGTCACTGATTGCTAAGCATGTCCTATCATTATAAACCTTAGAATCTCAGCTAAAGACTCATAGTTTTTGTGACCTCTAAACCCAGAAAAAAATAACAAGCAATCAAAAGAGCAGTTGTGCTATTTTGCGATTTTTACATGAACACATTCAACCGAACCTGTCGGTCACCCTGCCGAACAGAACCGAGCAAACTTTGCCTTCCATGAAAGCCAGCATCTCAAAGATTCTAAAGCTGCAAGTTCCATCACGCTACGTGTAAAATTCAGCAAATGAGCAGCAAAATAAGCCCAAGAATACGTACAGCATTTAAAAAAGAGCATAAATTTTTCCTTACCTTTTTTTCTTCCGTGCTGAAAAGAATAATCCACCATGATGTGACTATTTTTCCAGAATAACTAAAATATCCAGTGTGTATTTGGAAAAGAAAAAGTGAAAAAAACGAAAACCTGCAGTAGAAATCTCATATGTCTTGCTCCTATCGGCTGTGCCTCCTCACCTGCCGTTCCCTGCTGCGCGGTCTGCTCCATGCCTACAGCTGCTGCTGCTGCATCCTCCTCTCTGCCCGGTGTGTCAGAGAGCTAGCTGTGTCCAACTTCTTTAGCTGACTTAGAATTCTGTCAGCTTATGCATTTGTTTTCTTATTTCTTTGTCTTGAAGCTCCTTCTTTCTTACGAATCCCTTTTCTTTTCTAAGCACTGCTCTCAAATTTCTTCCCCGACATTTTTCAACGTTTCTTTACATCCAGATGACCACCCCCTGAAATTGTCTAAATTGTTTGATTGGTGAGCTCATGGTGCAATGGGAACTTTAGAGGCCACGTGGGTGAAGTAGGTCACTTGTAATTTGGATCAATCAGCAGCATTAAATTAGCATATAAGATGATTGACGTTTCTTTTGGGGTTTTTTTTTCCTTAAATGATAGGCCCCCTGAGCATCATAGGCCCCTGGCCACCGCCCCGGTTGGCCCGTGCATTAAGGCGGCCTTGGGAGTGATTGACAGACTGCTAACCACGCCCCCTCAATTTGCTGCTCATTGGGGCTAATTCTGTTCAGCCTAGAGTTAGACCAAGGCATCAGGCTTTAGCCAATTACAATGGACAATGTGGGGTTTGTGGGTGTGGTTTGGCATAAACAGAGCGGGCACAATGGCTGCAGGAGCGAGCAAAAGTAGCATAAAAGAGGTGGATTATTTAATATCTCACCCATTTTCATCGATGTCTCTGGAAGAGAAAATGGAAGTTAAGAGGTTGGGGGCGGATAGACCAAGGGATATTCAAATCCAACAAAAGGAAAAGCGGCAAAACCGAAGTTTTTCTGTGACCTGGTTTCAGGGATTCAAGGACTGGCTAACGGCAAGTGTAGCTAAACAATCTCTTTTCTGCTTTCCCTGTCTATTATTTGTAGGAGATACCGCTTGGACCCAACAAGGATTGTCGATTTAAAACATTTATCAGACAAAATAAAAAAACACGAATGAAGCACAAGTCACATTGGAAACAGTGTAAAACTGTCAATGTTGGGCAGGGTGAACATCGCCTGTCAGCTGGACGAGGGCCACCGCATCGCTGTACAGAGGCACAATGGGCTGGTGAAAAAAAACCAGACATGCATTATCACAGATTTTAGATTGCATAAGATTTTGCGGGACACATGAGCTACCAGTGCACACTGTGTTTGAACAACAAGAAAACCTGAAGGCATGCTTTGAAATAATTTATAATGATCCTATTTGTGACAGTGTGTCAATCCAACAAGCTCATGGTTTGTTCACGTTGCTGGAGGACCAAACTTTTATTTTCTTTTTATCCTTTTTCACCATGCGTTTATGCATGAGGACGTTCTCTATAACATCCTCCAAAAACGAGCCACGGATCCTTCTAAAACAAGAAAGGCCATGAAGAATTTTACCCATTCCATAAATGATATGAAAGAATCACTGAAGATGGAGGAGCCGCACTCTGATGCAGAAACAGGCGCTAAACCTCCGCACAGGATGCGGGCCGCAGAGTGTGCTTCGGTAGCAGTTCGGTGCTGCAAAGTAATGATTGAACAGTCAAAAGCTCGATTTGACACGTGAACTGCAGAAGCAACTGGACGCTGCATGTGGACATTTTCCAATGATCTGCAAAGAAAAACTGAAAGGTGAACTGATGGTGATGTACAGCAGTGCGGAGTTTGCAGGGTTAACTTCTGTCTTGTCACGGTTAAGGATGGTGACAGAGAATGATCTTCAGAGCACTTTTTCTGAAACCCTAAAATTAACACAGATAGCCATCACAAACCCAATGACATCTGCGGAATCAGAAAGGTGCTTCAGTACACTGAAGAGGATCAAGTCGTTTCTCCGCAGTAACATGGGACAGGATAGATGCTGGCTGCACTTTCCATTGAGCAGCAATTCATTCATCAATCAACGGACTTTAACGAGGCAGTTGTTAACCTTTTCGCATCCCAGAAAGGTCGTCGAAGTGAGCTTCTCTTTAAATAAGGTAGGCTTCATTAAAACACTTTCTAATGCTTGTTTTTGTTTTTTATTATTGTGATAAATAATTGTGTTAAGAGTCTGGTGCAGGGATATGCAAAGTTTTTTTGAAAGAAAAAAAAGCAGCGGAATAAACTGTTCATTCCTCCATGGAGGCTTTGCGTTGTTGGAATCTAAACTGCAGTATTTTAATATATGACTGCACCATACAAATATAACCACCAGCCGCCACTGGTTGGAATCATAAGATCCTATAGAATCACACTGACATCAGAACTTTGAAGCAGATTGGACAAAGCAAAGGTTTACATGGGGAAAGTTCACAATGCGCCTGACAGACAAGGTTGAGCCTCCTCGAATCAAATGTAAAAAAGAATGGCAAATTACCTTTTTTTCACCTTTTTTTTCTAAATGCACACTGGATATTTTAGTTATTCTGGAAATACAGTCATATAATGGTGGATTATTCTTTTCAGCAAGGAAAAAACAAAGGTAAGGAAGAATTTATGCTCTTGTCTTTCAAATGCTGTACGTATTTTTGGGCTTATTTTGCTGCTCATTTGCTGAAATTTTGAGATGCTGGTTTTCAGAAGGGAAAGTTTGCTCGGTTCTGTGCGGCAGGGTGACCGACAGGTTCAGTAGAATGTGTTTATGTAAAAATCGCAAAATAGCACAACTGCTCTTTAAATTGCTTGTTGTTTTTTCTGGGTTTGGAGGTCACAGAAAATATTTGAGTCTTTAGATGAGATTCTGAGGTTTATAATGATAGGACATGCTTAGCAATCAGTGACCACAGGTCAACTAAATTCAGACATTTCCCCACCCTTCCCCCACAATGACCCGGCTGCGGGGGGCTGTGAGGTGAAACAGGTTAATAATTGAGGTTTGGGTTTGGTCATTTTTTTGAGCAAACTTCCCCCAAAGCGAATTCAAACACAGCTTGGCTACTTGAGGTTTTGCAGGGTTTACTTTTATTTTTTCAGGGTCTAACTCTACGCCCTGATACTCCATGAAATCCTGGATGTATTTCTGTCTGTCCTCCCTGCTCTCTACACCCTCAGGATAACCTGAAGCTTCCTGCTTGGTCTTCAAAAAGGAATTGACATAATTTGCAAAGATCTGATCACTATACTGCTCAAAGGGCCACACCTCAATGATCTCATCAATTCTGTAGCCGTGTGAAAGGGCTTCTTTAACCTCTTCAGACACCCATACGCCTGTTAAGGCTCTCTCAGTGTCGGTGTGGGTGCAACTGTGTGTCTGATTGTTCTCCAATGCACATGTCCGACAAAGGGTGAATACGAGCTTTCCATGATCCGTTCTGAATGGTAGAATGGGGAAAAAAGACCACGAGGCGGTGAAATGACTGATGATCCTAGAAATTATTACGGGTTTATCAAAACAAAGTTTTCCCTGATAATGATCGGGTGCCCTATAGGAAAGCTTTTTGTCTTCTGAACAAATGGATAAAGACTACACACGTCCTGGTAAAGAACCTGCTCACTTGGGGCAGCAGAGTACCTCAACCTGACTGCACATATACGCCCTCCAAAGAGCGCTTCACGGGGGTAAGCGGAGCAGGAGCCCGGTAGGTCGTCATAAACTGCTTCACCTCAGCATTACTCTTCTTTTTTTTTCTTTTTTTTTACGTGTCCTGTTTGGCAGTGTGGAGCTCAGAATTGGTGTCTGAGTACCAAGTAGAAGCCCAACAGATTTACTTTCACAAGCAAAGCAGTACCGCTTTTGCTATAGTACTCCACTTGATATATGTGTGAAAAATCTTTATTATGAATTGCTGGGGGGTTTATTTCCTGATGTTATGGACACGGAGACGGAAAATTAAGGGGAAGAAAGAAAGAAGATGAAGAAGAGAGGTAGGAAACAAAATGTCATGAGAGAGGGTGAGTTGAAAATACAAGAGAGGAAAGGGAACAAAGAAAACACAGGAAAACATTGAAATCTGCCTCCATACCCACAGGACGGCAGAGAGAGGGGAAAAAACTAACAAAACACAAAAAAGGAACATTGACAAAACAAACCTAACATCGTGAACTAAGAACTACACAACCACATCACACAAGAATGGATATAAAAATACAACAACAATGTCACAGAAAAACTCATGGTACCGATTAATCAAGCTCTAGTAATGATAACCTCAGCCCAAGAATATATCTGTAAACACCAGAGACCCCACATCTGTGTGTGTGTGTTAGCATGCTGGTGCATATAAGGTTTCTCCATGAGAGTGTTCGATAGCTGGTGTGAGCAGGCATCAATCCGTCTCCCAGGAATCGATGCAGACATGAAGGAGATCGGAGCCAAGACGTCCAAAGGACCCCCAGAGCCCCAGGTGGACCCGGGCGGGGCCGACCGCATCCCCCAAGAAAGGAGCAAAGGAGAACCCCAGGGGAACGTCCAGCGGCTACTATGCAGGGGCCCGGGGGCAGCAGTGACGAGCCCACGGGCCCTGCCGGCAATCAGCCACGCCAGGGCGGGACGGTCCATGGACCGGGAGAGCCGGGGCCCAGGGGTGCCCCACCCCCCAGCAGAGACTCGACAAGGGACCGCCCGACGAGGGGCCCCCCAGCACCGCAGGGGCCGTGGCCGGCTGCCACGCGCCACCACCACCCTGGGCCAATCCCCACTGCCAACATCCCAGCGCCCCACCCCTGCCCCACATCAGGGTGCCCCACCGGTAGCCGCAGCGGATGGATAGCATCCCCAGGCCAAGCTCAGCCAGCACCTGGACACCAAGTTGTACCAGCTCCTGAGTCCTGATCCCGCGCAACGCAGAGGGCCGAGATCAGGCATCCAACAAAGGCCAGGGCCTGTCCAACCCACCAGTGAACCGACCACGCATGGTCCGCACAGAACAGGTGATCGAACGAGCAGAGACGCTGGATCCGTGTCACGCCGAGCCACCAAGCAGGCACCACCCAACAATCCCAAACCTGGCACCCCTAAAAGAGGTGCCCCAACCAACCAACGGAAGATATCGGCCCAGCGCATCGGCCGACCAACACACCGGCCCCCCCAGGCCCGGCCAGGCACACACCAGGTCCGAACCGGATTGACCACCGACGCACCAGTAGGCAGGGGCATCCGTCACCGGCGGGGAGTGACAGAGGGGAAATAGGCCCCCCATTAAATGTAAGGGCTGAGGTGCGCCAGGCGAGAGGGCAGCCCAAGACCCAACCTGACAGGCAGACAAAGACATACAGACAGTCATACGTTCCCTCCCTCTTAAACACATACATTCTCACTAACTCACCAAGACACCCAAGAAATGACGCTGTACCCTCACTCACACACCCCATACACACTTCATGCTCCAAGGTCCAGGTACCGATGCCCCAGTAGAGCCACCAGCCCCCGGACCCAGGAGATGGACCCCCTACCTTCTAAGACGGAGACAAGCAGACCGCCAAGGGCCCCACAGTGGCGAGGCAGCCAGACAGCCCAGGACCCAGACCACCTGTTGCTCCTCCGGACCCCAACCCCTGATGGCCGGTAGCGAACATGGGTGTAAGAAGACCCCTAACCTCTATCCTCCCGCTCAAGTATGGTGTTGATGGGTGTTGTAATAATGTGCATTTAAAACAGAGGGGTGGGATGTGGGGAAGGCAGCCACACATCCCCCAACCCCCACCCCTAACCCTCAGTGTCTGTATGTGGTTTAACAGTGGGCACCGGCACCAGAGGTGAAGCTGATTGAACCGCTCCCCCTCTGGAATCTGAAAAGTGTGCCCACCCCAAAGTCCCTACATGTGTGTTGCATGAAATGTTATAAGTGGGAGTGTCTAAGTTGTATATTAAAATTGGGATCCAGGACGCCACGGGATAGCGAGGAGGGAAACCCCTCCTCGCACCCCAGTGATGTGCCCATGCCCCAAGACTCTATATGAGTGGTAAAGTGATAGAGCGGGTGGACAGAGGTGTTGGGGGATGGGGAGGGAAGGACTGGGAGACAAAATGTCTTCCCAGGGAGCCAGCTCCCCCACTGACCCCAATAGGCCCCGCTGTTCACCGGGATCCACCAGGGGAGGGAGGCCATGGCACGTTCAACCCCACGGACCCCAAGGCAGTCCCCCCAGCCCCATCCCAGAAGGAGAACTAAACCCACCCTGACATTTGCTCTACTATCAGAACACAAAATACACTAGACACCCAGGTTGAGTTCGGCCCCCCCACTCCAGCACACCCCTCCCCCCCGTCCAAGTGCCCTCG
This sequence comes from Valencia hispanica, assembly GCA_963556495.2. Classification (NCBI taxonomy): domain Eukaryota; kingdom Metazoa; phylum Chordata; class Actinopteri; order Cyprinodontiformes; family Valenciidae; genus Valencia; species Valencia hispanica. Next base: position 43,617,778 of record OY747715.1, read on the forward strand.
TAGGGGGAGAGCATTTGTCGCTAGTTAGCAATAGCCTCCCCGCCAGCAAAGGAGGCCCCCAGCGCCACCTGCGCATCGGAGGCCTCCGCAGCCCGAACCCCGGCGACGTACCCGCCCAGACCAGGAGCAAACCGATAAACCGGGCGGCCGACCCACCAGGCCGACATCCACCCTCCCCATTCCCTTGTGGAGCGACCACTGCTGCTCAATGGCCCGGCAGGCAACCAAACCCACGCCCGACCCCAGTGCCCCGCAGCGCACAAAGACCAAGACCCAGGAGCTAAGTCCAGTGTGAAAAAGGACTGATCAGGCCCAGAAATGCCACCCAGCCGCCGCGACCTTCAGCCAGGCACACCAACCAGCAAACAAGGCGAGACGCCATCAGGGACCGGCGATGACAATCGGCCCAGAGAAAAAGAGAGAGGCGGCTGCACATGCCGCCCGGCCCCGACCCCCACAGGCAACAGAGACCCCACGCCGTCCGACCCCCGGCCAGGACCACAGCTAGGGGGCGCGGCGCCCCAAAGCCCCGAATCCCCAGGCCCACCCCAGACCCTACCCAGGCGCAGCACGGCATTACTCTTCTTCATCTCCTCCCACACATGTTCCGACATCACCTTGAGCTCTATACCATACACAGTCCTCAGAACATGCTCCCTCTCCATGGTCGCAGCGTAGAGCTGCCCATAAGGCACGCCGGTCAATGGACTCTCAGCCGACGGATATCGACAGGTGCTGCAACCATGATACTCACAACTGTTGAAATCAAACCCTATTTTACGCTCCCCTACTTTAAGGTAACCGTCTAAACAGTATCAGCCAATCTTTTTCTCACCACCCCTTAGAGCATGCTGTATTCCAACCCTCCTTGTATGTGTCACATATTCCAACCATTCCATGGAAGCTGTGGAAAACTTTTTAAACTTTTCACGATAGTCTGTCGGTGAAGGAGCAGCAAGCTTGTCCGACTTCAGATGATTACTTTGAAACACTTTCATACATGCACTTGCAATGGTGATCCTGTTAAATGGGTAAATTTGACTGTCGTTAGAAAATTCCTGACGAAACCTTCTACATTCTTGAAGGAGGATCTCCACATCATTCTTACAGTAAAAGAGAGCCTCTTTTTTAAAGTCAAACACCCCCTTGCTAACCTCTGCGTACCATGTATAGAATTCCTCCTGCTCAGCATGAGCCAAAATATGATGGCTACGGGTAAGAACCTACAAAGCTCAGATTGTCTGAGGATGAGAAATGGTGTGGGAAATAACTCTTGCTATGGTCAGGAAAACCGACGGCTTCGGGCATTTTACTAAGCTTCATGGCAAGGAAAGATAGACTGTCAATGAATCTCAAACCGTAATCAGGATCGGTGATGCTCAGAATTTTACACCCCTGCATAATGATGTCAGGATTTAAACCCATCTCTGTCATTGCATTCAGAACAAGGTAGGAATAAAAAGCTCTAGCATTAGTGGCTACACACGTGTAATTCTGACGCCCTGGCCTCCTAATTTCACGAATAAACTCACAAACACAATCACGACCATAGGCTGACCACTCCTCACCAGATTTGGACTTTGAACAGATCAGAAATGGAACATGCTCACTCCGTGAACCAGGGTAAGTTTCAATATCGTAGAAAATCACCTTCTCATCTATTTCGGTATCCACATCGGTCTGCATATAACATTTATGCTCGGATGTCGGTAGGTTCTTGTCAAGCTTACCCCCGCAAGTCCTAAATTTCTTTGCTTGACACACGTGCTTCTTGCCTGTTGTGAGGCTCGGGTTATAGCTCGCAGTTGGGACATTCCTCACCTGGTCACAATGACTGGCCATCACAGCCGTCTTGGGTTTTATCTCAGGTACTTTATGTCAATCGTAACATGCCTGGTTCTTACAATATCTGTTACAGACAAGGCATCGAATTGGAGCTGTGACCCCCTGAGCACACGCCACATATTGCAGACAGCACTCAAACCTTTACATATATGACTGTATTTGTGCCCTATGGGGTCAAAGCAGTAGTGACAAATATCCCAAGCTCCTATTAAACCATCAAGTTTTTGATCCCGTAGTAATGATCTCAGAAGTGCAAGAGAAAAACGGTCCTGCTTCGGTCCTCAAAGTCGGTCTCCCCCTAATTTCTGAGAAAAACAACTATTTTTCAGTTCAGCAACTTCTCAAATTTGTGGATATCGCCTGATCTGATGGGGGGGGGGGGGGGTTCTGACAGGCCTGCAGATCATTGCAACTCTCTACCGAGCTGTGTAGTGAGGCTAGGGTCTGTGACACAAGCTAAGCTAATAGCAAAACATAGTTTGTCATCTCTATTGTTGACGATATATAAATGCTGCCTCTTCTTTTTTATCAACTTACAATCGAGAGACTTTTCAGCTTTTCGTCTGGCACCCCCGCTAATGTCACACACTATTTGAATTACAAACTCCAAACGCTCTGTTGAGGTTATTTTGGCACTGGAATGCATCAGATCATCTAAAAAATTTTCATACTGCTGCATGACATTACTCCCCCCCTCATCGACAAAGAAAGTCATGTTGCAAGACACACTGGGTCCATTAACCTCTATCTGCACAACGTCGTTAGGGTTAACCAGCGGAGTCATCCGGTCTGATAAACCCCTGAGCATATTCAATATGTCATTATGAAATTCATATGGACATGGATGATGACCCTCGGGGCGAACAAAGATGTTATTGAATTCGTCACGCACAATGATCTAAAATTCTTCATCATCCTGACTAGACAGTTGAGGACTATCTATCTCTTCTGAAACATCCATGGTGACTGGTTGACATAGCATCATTTAAACACACGATCAAAATAATAACCTGAAAAAAACATTCAGTCAGACAACAAACGCAAACTGGAGAAAGCTCCAATCTCACTGTTAGCCGGAGTAGTAAGGCTGGTGCTAGGCAGATCTACCGACATTGATCAAATTGTAGGCATCATTACAGCTCCCAGCATCGATCAGGTTCTGTGATAAAACACAGGTAAAAGTCAGGAATATACTAAGGATAAAATAAATAAAAATACTGTGATACTCCTATCTCTATCTCTCTAAACAGTCAAAAGAATTGAACAAACAGTAATCTCACCTCAGAGCGGAGTTTCGCTGTGTACCAACCCTCCGCCTTTGTCCCGCTCCAGACCAAAACCAGTTCACAGCAGCAATGGAAGCTGAGCGATGATTCTACCTGTAACAAAGTATGAACACTATGGTGAATATATCAATAACATAGGAGCGGAACCAGCTCGGTGCTATAAAACAGCTGGAGATGATCGCGCATTTGCGAAGAAGAAAACATTTACTCACCTCGCTCTCTTGAACCGATAACACAGGTTGATAAACACAGCATGTGTTGGTGTTAAACTCTCACGGCCGAGGCCAGGAGGTATAGGTACCTAGTGTACGGGGTGGGGCCATCAGACTTGTCGGGACATGTTCAGCAAGGGGGGTGTGATAAATACAGCTAATACAAAGCAGAGCAGGGGCATGTCAAACACCGATTGGTGGACTGTTTTTTATCAGGCTTTATTAGTAACTTTGGTGGTCTTAGGATTTCTTATTTTCAGCTTAAAGCACCCAGGTTTAAAGTGATGTTTTTTGTCCTAATCAGTTTTTCAAAGATGGTGTAAAGGAGCATTTAAAAAAATAAAAAGATGAGCATCTGATTCAACATAGCTGTGGGTGAGTGAAATCTCTTTTTAGTGCAAGTTTAATTGATCGTGGTTGAATTGGTTGAAACATATGTAACGGTAGATCTAGAGTGCTGTAGCTAATGTTTAAACAGCTAAAAAAGCACCTTTTAGCTGTTTAAAATAAAATAGCATGCTCGAGGAGCCATGTTGAGACAAAGTCACACATTTTGGTGTAATACTATTTATTGGAACATTAGAGGGAGCCATGTGTACGTTAAGGTGTAATATTAACTTTGAACTACTAAAGGGAGCCATGTATACGTTAAGGTGTATTACTATTTCTGGACCACTGGAGGGAGCCATTTATACAATTATGTGTAATATTAATTTTGAACCACTAGAGGGAATCATGTATACATTAAGATGTAATACTATTTCTGGACCACTAAAAGGAGCCATTTATACAATTATGTGTAATGTTAATTTTGAACCACTAGAGGGAGCCATGTATACGTTAAGGTGTAATACTATTTCTGGACTACTAGAGGGAGCCATTTATACAATTGTGTGTAATGTTCATTTTGAACCACTAGAGGGAGCCATTTAAATAATTGTGTTTAATGTTAATTTCGAACCACTAGGGACAGTATTTATACATTTTGGTATAATGCCATTTATTGGACCACTAGAGGGAGCCATTTATACAATTGTGTGTAATGTTCAGTTTGAACCACTAGGGGCACTACTTATACAATTGGGTGTAATACTATTTATGAACCGCTAGAGGGAGCCATGTATATGTTAATGTGTAATACTATTTCTGGACCACTAGAAGGAGCTCTTCATACTATAGGGTGTAAAATTAATTTTGAACCACTAGGTGCACTATTTATACATATTGGTTTAATACTATTTTTGAACCCCTAGAGGGAGCTATTTATACATTTTGGTGTAATATTAATTTCGAACCACTAGGGGCACTACATATAGAACAAGGTGCAGTATCTGACATTGGATCCAAGGGGGATCCAGTGTGTAAGACCCGGAAGGGGCCTTACCCGGAACCGGAAGAGCTTGAACCGGAAGTGCGGGGCCACCGGAGCCGAAAGGGCGGTGCCTATTTTGACAGGTGGGCGGGACCACTGGAACCGGAAGGGTGGGACCTATTTTGACAAGTGTGTGGCTAGTTTTGACATGTGGGCGGGGCTTATTTTGACAGGTGGGCCTGTACCTCCTTTGCATTTTGACAGATGATGGTCTCTAAACTATCTCTGCCCTTGTGTGTTTTGTAGTTGTTGCTTGCTCCATAGTCGTAGTCAGCATGACAATTATAGGATTAGAGACTTTTTAAATAAGAAAAATGTTACATTCTGGAGGTCAATAAATCTTATTCATGAAAAACACAATTCCTAAGAGAACTCAGGTGAGCCCTTCCTGATAATAGAAAATTGTGATAGTCCAGGAGAGAAGACACAAAGGCAAGGACTATTTTCTAGGCATTCCCAGCACCGTAGATAAGGGTAAGGGTAAAACAGGTTAACTCTCGGTGCTGGGGCCGGGCATCCCACTTGGACAATTTTGGCAATATTTAAAAGACATAAGAGGCTCTCCTAGAAACCAGATTTAGGTTCCCCTTCTGGACAGCTTTTAGATAAGGATAAAGAAAAGATCAGCTTTTAGATCCAGGTATCCTCAACTACATTCATTCTATTTGAACTAACTGTTGTGAATACCTTTGAATACTTTAAATGTTTATGTAAGAAGACCAAGATTATCTTCAAGTTATTTACAGCAATCCATCTTTCTGAGCAAGCATGTGGTGCAAATTCAATTTTAACTGGAGAAACGGTCAAAAAATCTGGCTCAGTTCAGTGGGGTGAGATGGGAACAGGGCTTGGTTTACAGTTGTGTTAGTACTTTAGACCCAGAAATCTTAGATAAGATAATGAACCTTAAAACTAGAAGCCCAAAATGTTCTTTGCATGAATACTTATTCAGTGTGTTATCCAAACATTTGTGAGATGAGATACGTGTTTCTTTTAGGGTGTCATGCAGGTGATCACACCTCAAGGTCAAATCTGAATGTATGTTTAACATAAATGGATGTCAAGAATTATGTAAGTTAGTTAATTAATGATCACCATTAAATCTCAGAGTAATACATTTGTGTTTGCGGTCTTTAATGTTAAAGATAATGAACACAGTCAGTTTTTCATCTGGCAGGATGAAAACTTGATTAAAGGCAGGGTATACGATTGTGGCAGCGCTCCTTGAGAGGGCGTTATTGAAAAATAAAAAGTCCCACCCCTTGCTTCATGCGCTCCCACTAAGCCACGCCTCAATAACACAGCCACGCGCAGCCAGCATGGTCTCGTTGGGTCCTCGCCACTTCACTTCACACTTCATTCCGCCATTTCAACCAAAGTCACAAAATATAACGTGATCTTACCTGTCCAGGAGAAAATCAGCAACCAACGCATCCGTTAGCAAGCCCTTAGCTTCTTTGAGTTGACGTGTAAATGCATCAGCTCCGATGCAGATTTGGATTTAAGCACGCTCTTTGTCGGCTTTCCTCTTTCTCGTTGCTATTTCCACAACAGCTTTGCGTTTTCGGTTCATTATAGCGTGAGCTCACTTCCTGTTTACAGGCTAGAACGAGTGTTGCGTGCACACGAAGGGGACGCGCAGAAGGGGAGGTGCTGGAACACGGAAGCTTTGCTTACAAGCCTATTATCATAGACGGACCGTGGAAGTTGATTGTGTGCCGGCTTGTTCACAAACACGAAAGACACAAGAGTTTCTCTTACTGATGTTTAATGTGGTCTTGCATCCTCTTACACCACATTTACACCGTAGAACTGATGAAAATATAAAAGATATACAAATTATTTGCTTAATTGCTAGAACTCTTATAAATTGTACAAATTACAAAATACAGAATTCACATACCACTTTGGACTGCAAGTGGACAAACCGGTGGGCTTGGAATACGCTTATTTTCCTTTTAATTTGTCTTAATTAGCACAATATCAGGTCCGTTTCTCTACTGGCTTCTTCCTTGCTTGGCGGAACCGGAAGTGACATCACCCTCATGTTAAACTAAACTTATTATGTTTAGCCCTTTTAATTTCACTAAGATTCGAACATTATTAACTTTATAAACTTATAAATGCTACAAAAATGTAGAGAGCAAAAAATAAAGCAATAATAAAAGAACAAACTTGTAAAACGAACCTTCTATTATGTTAATAGTACCACAGTGCCATCTTGTGGTAAAACATTCACTAAAGGCTATTTCAACTCCCGTTACACTCCCACCATCACACTGCCACTAAATGTGTGACAAAATAAAAGTTGACAAAACAATATACTTAGGAAATGTAACAAATAAACATCACTTCTACGCCCTTACTCTGCTTCAAGTAAAAGTACAGTCTTATGTATAGGCCTTTCTAAAACAGTCCTAACTGAATGTTTTCCTTTATTGTCTTTCGAAGAGTTGCTGATGAGAAGCTTGACCCTTCTCACCTTTCCATCTGCTCCTGGGGTCACTCCTACTACTCTGGCGAGTTTCCATTGGTTTCTTGGAACACACTCTTCCTGTAGCAGAACAATGTAATTTATCCTGGCGTTTCTTTGGTTCTTATTACATGTGTTTCTCTGCTGCAGGTTTACCAGGTACTCCTTCCTCCATCTAGTCCAGAAAATATTTGCCAAATACTGCACTCTTCTCCATCTCTTCTTCAAGTAGAGATCTTCTTTGACAAATTATCCAGATGGTGGTGAGATCACAGCTGACTTCATAGTCAAAACATGGTTCGGTGTTAGCGGCTCTGGCCCTACAGGGTCGTTGATGCACTCTACAGCCAATGGGTGGCTATTAACTATTGCCATGGCTTCATACATGAATGCTCTCAAAGATGAAGTGTCTAATCTTGAAGCTAACTGGTCAAGGATAGATCTTAGAACATTCCTTATAGTCCGGATTTGTCTTTCCCAGACTCCTCCCATATGACTAGAAGCAGGTGGATTGAAAATGAAAGTGATACTCAGCTCTTTGAACTTCTCTTCAGTCGCTTGAGTAAAAAGTTCATTTTTAGCACCAATGAAGTTAGTGCCTTGATCACAATGTAGTTGACTGACTTTGCCACGTATTGCAATGAAGCAACGAAGTGCGTTGAGAAAACAGTCTGTGCTGAGGTCATCCAGGACTTCTACATGAACAGCTCTCGAGCACATGCATGTAAATAAGAGTCCACATCTCTTTACTTCCTTCCTCCCTTCTTTTACATAGAATGGGCCGAAACAGTCCATACTGCTATATGTAAATGGAGGGGTAGCTTCCAGTCTTTCTGATGGCAGATCACAAATTTTTTGATCTTGATTTTGTTTCCTGTATTTTCTGCATTTGACACATTTGTATATGAATGATGACACTTCTGTACTACAGCCAATCATCCATATGCCATTAGCACGTATTTCATTGACTGTCATCCCTCGACCTTGGTGATGTATCTTCTCATGAAAGTGCTTTATAAGAAGACTTGAAATGTGATGCTGTTTTGGCAGGATAACTGGATGTTTGACGTTGGGATGGAGGGACGCTTTTGTTAGTCTTCCCCCCACCCTCAGGATACCGTTCTTGTCCAGGAATGGACTTAACTGGTGTAACCTTGAATGAGATGCCTTGACTTCGTTCTTGTTTTTGAGGGACTTGATTTCCATATCAAACACTTCACTTTGGATGGTGTGTATGATGAACTCTTCTGCACCCTTCCTTTCTTCCAGTGTAGTACATTCCATGGACATTTCACGTGAGTTTCCTGCATACTTTAAACGTCATATTAACCTTGCTATTGCCTTAACAACTCTTGTCCAATCTGAAAACCTTTGAAGTCGTTCTGAGAGAGATTTTTCTTCTTTTCCCTTGACAGTGAAAACTTGTGTGACCTTGACTTCTGGATCTTCAGTGCTGATTTCAACCACTTGAATGTCCTGTTTAGGTAGTTCTCTTTGCCATAAAAAAACTTGGTCCGGTGAACCAGTTGGACTCCACTAGTTCCTTTGTCATGACTCCAAGTGATGCATGATCTGCGGGATTTTGTTGAGAGGCAACATATCGCCATTGACTTGGTTCTGTACTTGACCTGATTCTCTGTACTCTGTTAGCAACAAACACATGGAATCATTTTGGGTCGTTGTTGATATAACCTAGGACGACTTTGGAATCAGTCCAGTAGTACTCATTAAGGCTGTGGAGCTCCAACTCTCTCTTAAGAAAGCTAGCAGTTCTGGCAGCTATTACCGCAGCTGAAAGCTCCATTCTGGGAATGGTTACCACTTTGGTAGGAGCAACTCGGGCTTTCCCCATTACAAGATTGCAATGTACTTCTCCTCATTTGGTCACAGTTCTTAAATATGAGCACACCCCATAACCATGTTCACTGGCATCAGCAAAGTTGTGCAGCTCATACTGCAGGTCTTGGTTGAATGTTGATGGGACATAACACCGTGGTATCTTTATAGAGGACAGGTTCTGGAGATCTCTGAGCCAAGCTTCCTATTGAGGCTTCAGTTCAACTGGAAGGGGCTCATCCCAACCCAGTTTTTGCTGACACATTATTTTGATAATTCTTTAGCCTATTAAAATGAATGGCGCAACAAATCCAAGTGGGTCGAATATTGAAGCCACCGTGGAGAGCACTCCTCTTCTAGTGAAGAGGTGGTCCTTTACAACAACTCTAAAGCAAAATGTATCTGAAGTTACACACCACTGGACCCCTAAAGCTCTCTCCATCTTTGGCTCTCCCAGCGCTAAATCCAGATCAGTTGTTCCCGCCGCACATTCTTCCCTTGGGATTGTAGCAATCACTGCTTTACTGTTGCTAACAAACTTGTGTAGGTGGAGCTTTCCTGTGCAACAGAGTTCTCTGGTTTCTTTTACAAGCTGAATAGCTTCTTTGTCTTAATCCACACTTGCCAACCCGTCATCCACATAGAAGTTGTGTTGCATGAAGTTCACAGCGGCTAAACTGAACTTGGCTTTACCTTGAGCTGCTAAATGCTTGAATCCAAAATTGGCGCATCCAGGTGAGGATGCTGCACCGAATAAGTGTACTCTCATGCGAAACACTGATGGTGGCTTATCCAGATGACCATCCTCCCACCATAGAAACCTGAGATAATCTTGATCTTCTGGCACAACCTGAAATTGATGAAACATGCGCTCGACGTCACACATAATGGCCACCTGTCCTTTCCTGAAACGACACAAAACTCCAACGAGAGTATTCGTGAGATCTGGGCCTGACAGGAGATGCTCATTCAGAGATGTATTCCAAAACTTGGCGGAACAATCGAAGACGACACAAATTTTATTTGGTTTCTGTGGGTGGTAGATGCCATGGTGAGGGATATACCATGCTGGCTGGTTCTTTAATTCAGCATCTGGCACTTTTTCGGCGTCAACTCTTTTTATGATGTCTTCCATGAATGCCACGTAATCTTTGTAATAGAGCTCATCTTTCTTGAGACGCCTTTTCAGACACTCGAACCTGCGTTCCACACAAAGTTTGTTGTTTGGCAGTTCAGGTCTTTCTTGCTTAAAGGGTAGCTGCATTTCAAATTGACCGTTTTGCTTTTGTTGTATGTGTAGCGTGGTACAGATGCGTAGCCGACCTCCACTACACATTTAATTTCAAGATTTATTATTTATTTAATTGTAACCCTGCAGAGAGCACAAAATATACAATTAATATCATTCGTTCACCACACACTCTCAAACACAACGTAACTGAAATGTGTGGGCTCGATTCTAACGGCTGTACGCCGCGGTCTCGCGCAACGCTTAACGTTTCCACACACCGTGTGGCGAACACGCCCTCTGCTGGTCGGAATTAGCAATTTCACCCTACTACATCACAATTTCTTCCAGTCTTAGAATTAAATTATGATTACATGTAGAACATGAATGGTACCCAAACTGAACATGTAAATCATCTTAGTACCAAAATAACCATATTAATAATAAGGATAATAATGATACTGATAGGATACTGATAATAATAGTAATAACAATAGTAATAATGAAAATCAACTGAATATGGCTCTGTACGCCACACTCTCCCCCTCACTAATAAATGTCTCCAGACATTTCAGATACTTAGAGTGTACCCTTTTGAAAACCTATTGAATCTTTTTTTTTTTTTTTACCTGAAAATATATTATTTATTCTTAAAATGGAACATGACATCAAATTAATTTAGTACCCTTAATTTAGTCGCGCTAAACCCAGGACTCGCCGAGGAGTGCTCCACTACACCCCGAACCCACGGAACGAGCCCTCGGCGCCGACAACACATCGCTGCAGTCCTGGGGAAGCTAATCCGCCCAACATCCAGCAGGTCCTGGACGGTGAAAGATCCTCTGCCCAGCATCAACTTGTTGACCAGCCGCCCACCACGCTCATCATTGGAGACTCTATTATCAGGAATGTAAGGATGAGAGGAGCTGTCACACTGTGTTTACCTGGAGCCACCGTAAAGGACATTACTGAACAGATCCTGGACCATATCCAACATCACCCATCTGTGAGTAGAGTTATTATTCACGCTGGAACCAATGACATTCGTAAACAGCAATCTGAGCTCCTGAAGCTGGATTTTATTCATTTGTTTAATCTTTTAAAATACACACATGTGTCTGTTTTTATTTCTGGCCCCACCCCCACTGTTGGCAGAGGTATTGGTCGTTTTAGAAGACTTTTATCTCTTAACACCTGGCTTTCCTCTGCCACCGTGATGCACAATATTGGTTTTATGGACAATTTTAACATTTTCTGGGGCAGGAGTCAATTGTTTGGTCCAGATGGACTACATCTTAATAGACAGGGTGCCCGCATGCTGTCAATGAGCCTGGCATTACCTCGCCCCCCCCCTGTCTACCACACCAGCCCCAGCTGCACCTGCCCTCCATGCCCCTTCTGCCACATCCTGATGTGCAGCTGGTCCCTGCTCCTATGAACTCAGTTCTGATTTTAACAGTAATTCACATATCGGACTTGGACCTTGCCCTAAATCATCTATACCCGTTATTATCAGCAGAGAGCGGACAAATAATAAAAAACGTAGCAAACGCAACTCTAATAATCTCAAACAGTTACCAAAAGTCCTACACCCAGTAGATCATACAGTCACTCCATCTCCAACCACTATTAATATGGCACTTTTAAATGTCCGCTCTCTGCTGAATAAAACTTTTATAATAAATGACCTAATTTTAGATCATAATATACATTGTTTATTTTTAACAGAAACATGGCTGAGTACAGATGCCCCTGTTGTTCTTACAGAGGCCTCCCCACCAAATTTTAACTTCACTTATTCCACGAGGAGTTGCAAAAGGGGAGGCGGAACTGCTTTTATTAGTTCATCAACACTTTATGCCAAACCTGTTTTATTTGATAATTTTAGTACTTTTGAATATAATGCAACTGTTTTTAGCACTCCTCAGATTTTATGTGTCACAGTTTACAGGCCTCCTAAAAAGAGTGCACTTTTTATTCAAGAATTTTCAGAGTTTTTATCAATTTTGTACAACTCCTTTGAAAGGATCGTTTTAGCTGATGATTTTAATCTACACATGGATAACCTTGTAGACCCTTTATCAACAGAATTTTTAAATATTTTGAATTATATGGATTTTAGTCAGCATGTCATGCAGCCAACTCACAACAGAGGACACACCCTGGACTTGGTCATCACGCATGGCCTGTCCACCCGTGTGTCCTCTGTTGTTGACTTGGCTGTCTCTGACCATTACTGCGTGTTTTTTAACATCACCAGTTTTATCAAGCAGGAGACCTCTGTGAGAACTGTCAGGAAGCGCCATCTAACCCCTGAAGTGGCTGCAGGTTTTCTAGAAGTTTTCCAAAAGTTTCCTCCTACTCTCTTACCTGCCCCCTGTGATTTTATCGTCAGTGATTTTAACAGAAGACTTCAGTCCGCTCTTGACCTGCTGGCTCCACTTAGAGTGAAACGCTCACATTCAAAACTTGCCATGGAGAAATAACAATCTTAAAAAACTAAAGAGGGACTGCAGGGCGGCAGAGAGAAAATGGAGAAAAAATAAAACCACGATAAACCATCAATTATACACAGAACTTCTCAAATCCTATAATAATGCTGTAAGAAATTCAAGAAATGCTTACTTTGCAAAAATTATATCAGACAATAAAAATAATCCTAAAATCCTTTTTTCCACCATTGATAAACTTTTTAACAGAGCTACTAATGCATTTCAGAAAACCCCCTCAAACACTCTGTGAGGAGTTCGCAGACCACTTCAGAGGGAAGGTAGACACCATCAGATGTAATATTTTATCTTCTCAGTGTAACATGGTTTTAGACAAATCTGAATGTGTGTCTCTACCAGAGGAAACGCTGGACAGTTTTGTCCTGGTAGAAGCTGGGACTCTTGATAAAGTGAGGCCCACCACATGGGTTTTGGACCCGATTCCCACTTCATTTTTTAAGCCATTTTATGAATCTTTTAGGGATGAGATTTTAACCGTGATGAATTGCTCCCTTCAGACGGGGGTCTTTCCTGCCGCCTTTAAAGGGGCGGAAGTGAAGCCCCTGCTGAAGAAGAGCAATTTAGATTTTAATGATTTTAATAATTTTAGACCAGTATCTAACTTACCATTTTTAAGCAAGGTTTTAGAAAAGCTAGTTTTAATTCAACTTAATGATTTTATTAATGAGCACAATGTCCTGGAGAAATTTCAGTCTGGTTTTAGGGTGAACCACAGCACAGAGACGGCCCTTCTGAAGATTTTAAATGATTTTAGAATAAATTATGACGCTCAGAAGGTGACAGTGTTGGTTCTACTGGATCTAAGCGCTGCCTTCGATACAGTGGATCACACTATTCTTTTAACCCGTTTAAAACAGATCGGCCTCTCTGGTGCTGTTCACAAATGGTTCACATCCTATCTCACAGACAGGACTTTTATGATAAATTTAGATACCTGCTCTTCTAGGGTCCACAGGATTACATGTGGTGTGCCCCAGGGTTCAATTTTAGGCCCAGTGCTTTTTAACCTTTATATGCTCCCTCTTGGCAGCGTCATCGGGAGACATGGAGTTAACTTTCACAGTTATGCTGATGATACACAGTTATACATCTCCATGTCTCCCGATGACACACGGCCAATGGATGCACTTTTTAACTGCATTTTAGACATTAAATCCTGGATGGCAGAAAACTTTCTCCAGCTCAACCAGGACAAAACTGAAGTTTTAGTCATCGGTCCTGAGGCTCAGAGAGAGAAACTTTTACCAAAACTACAATCACTGTCTTTTAATCCCTCTTTACAAGTGAAGAACCTGGGTGTGATTTTTGACTCTGAGCTGACTTTTATTCCTCACATAAAAAATATCACTAAAATAGGTTTTTATCAACTAAAGAACATCACCAGAGTCCGCCCCATTCTCTCTCGGGCAAATACGGAGACACTGATGCATGCTTTTATCTCCAGTAGAATTGATTACTGTAATGCCCTGCTTTCTGGTCTTCCCAAAAAGAGTATATCAGGTTTACAACTACTACAAAATTCAGCAGCACGTGTCCTGACGAAGACCAGGAGGCGGGAGCACATTACACCGGTCTTAAAATCATTGCATTGGCTCCCCGTACATTTCAGGATCGACTTTAAGGTTCTTTTAATGGTTTTTAAGTGTCTTAATGGTCTTGGGCCTTCTTATCTCTCTGAACTGCTTTTACCATATAAACCTTCGCGGTCTCTGCGCTCCTCTGGCAGCCGTCTCCTTGTCACCCCAAAAGTCAGGACACACAAGCATGGCGAGGCGTCTTTCCAGTTTTATGGCCCTCACCTCTGGAACAGGCTGCCAGAGGACCTCAGGGCTGCAGAGAACATTCATGTTTTTAAGAGCAGTCTCAAGACTCACCTTTTTAGCTTAGCTTTTAACTGATTATTATTTATCACTGTTTGTTTAATTGCTTTGGATGTTTTATATGATTTTATTTTTATCAGTTTTACTTTTCAATCTTAGCACATTAATTTACCGTTTCTTTTTATACTTTAATTTATCTTAATCCCCGTTCCAGTGTTTCCTCTGTGGGAGCCCTCTGCCCCGGGAGTGGTGGTCGGCTGTAGCTGCCTGGGTGCTCTCCAGGTGGAGCTTGGGTGGAGGTGGGGGTCTTGGCCTTGCCTCCACTGGGTGCCCTGTGTCAGTGCCTCGGCTGCTGCTGTTAATCTACTGCTGCCGGGGCAGATGGCTCCTCTGATGGCGTTTCCTTGCATGGTTCATCTGCACTCGGCCCAATGTCCTTTTTTACTTTTTCTTTTAACAGTGTGTGTGCATGGGAGATGGGTTGGGGGGAGGGGGGTATAACTGTGACCATGCTTTTAAATCTGTGGGGGAGGGAAGGGAAGGTGGTTTTATGTGGGGTCATTTTAATCTGTAAAGCACTTTGTGATGCAACTTCTTGTATGAAAAGCGCTTCATAAATAAAGTTTGATTTGATTTGATTCTATCAAAGTATTTGTCCCTTTAGACCTATACCACATATAACATCAGTTACTGTACTATGACTCACATTAGATCAACTCACAAATGTAACAGAACTCATTTCGGCCTCAGTGCTTGTAGTCTGTTACCAGTTTCTTCATTTGTACAGTGCCAGTGCAGTGTTTTCTCAGAACTGTCTCTTCTTCCCAGTCACAGTTCATCCAGTTAAATCATTCTCTTTCTCACAGTCTCTTCTCTGCACAAGAGAATGATGTGTGGTGTACTGTGAGTTCAACCCATTACCTGAACGTCTGGTGATGCCCACGGTCGCCACATGACTGGGGGTTTGCAGGCTGGAGCCATACTCACAGCATGCAGGCTCTCCACCCACGTCGGCTCACCCAAGGTGTTGTAGGTCAGCATTCGGGGATGATGTCTATGTCGCTGCGGGTAGCTAGTCACTGGCGGATCAGGACACTCTTCCTCTGATGACTCTTGTAGACTTTCCCCAGGCTCTGCAGTGACGTCCTCACCATCTCCATCAGCTGTGATGCTACAGTTGTCAGTCTCTGTCGCCGCCTCCAGATCCGCTGCTCCATCTTGCATCATTCAAGCTGGTGCAAATGGCACTGCCTCTGGATCAAACTCTGCAGCTCGCTGACGTAATTCTTGTTGGTAGGGAAAACGACATACCAGTTCAATGTCATCCCTGCTGTCGCTGTCTGAGCCTTCCACTGGTTCGTTGATCTGTTGTTGTCGTCTTCTTGTCCGTGTCTGCCTTTCCCTCTCTGGTGTCGCAGGGCCTGGTTCCGGTGTCTCTAGAGGCAAACTGTCGCATGGGAGTAAAAGGTTCCTGTGCAACACACGATTTTTACCTCCCCCCTCTGGTGTTACTTCATACACCGGACTGTCATCGCTCCTTCTCTTCACCACCACATGCACTTTACTCTCCCAGTAGGACCTCAGCTTCCCAGGGCCGCCCCTCTGTGACAGGTTGCGCACAAGCACCCGTCCACCAGGTTGCAGATCAGCTCCGTGCACTCTTTTGTCATAGCCTTTCTTGCCTCGCAGAGCTTCTCGGGCTGCTGTTTTGGAAGCAATGTCATAGGCTTGTCGCATTCGGTTTTGCCAGTCTTGTACATACTGAGTGTAAGTCTCTTTTGACTCTCTTGGCTGCAGGTTGAAAAGCAGGTCTACTGGCAAGCGAGGTGACCTTCCATACAACAAGTAGTAGGGAGAGAACCCTGTGACCCCACTGCGAGTGCAGTTGTACGCGTGCACCAGCTTTGGCAGTGAGCTTTTCCAGTCAGCCTTCTGCTCACTTGTGAGGGTGCGAAGCATGGCAAGGATCGACCTGTTGAATCTCTCACACTTCCCGTTGCCTTGGGGGTGGTAACATGTGGTGTGGGATCCCCGCACGTCACTGCTCTTCCGGAGTTGATCCATCAGCTGGTTGTCGAAATCCCGCCCCATGTCATGGTGAATTCGCTCCAGAAATCCGACACGCAGTGTGAACTCATTGAACAGTTTGTCAACAACAATCTTGGCAGACTTGTTCTTTGTAGCGTAGGCTTGTGCAAACCCGGTGAAATGATCAATCACTATTAGAATGTACTCAAACCCCTGTTTGCATGCCTCTAGATGTAAAAAGTAAATGCATACTAGCTCACCAGGTCGTGTCGTGACGATGGATGTCATGGGAGCTCGAGTTGCTTTGGGAGGTCACTTTGACTTGAGACATTCACACTGCTGGGTGACAAAGTATTCTATGTCAGAGTACATGTGGGCCCAATAGAATCGATCCTGGATCAGGTTCAGAGTTCTCTCTACCCCCAGGTGTCCCATTTCTCTGTGGAGCTCGTGGAACACAGTTTGATGATGCTCTTTTGGGAGGACGAGCTGTTGTTTGTCTCCGGCGTTCCTGTAGAGAATCCCCTCTTCGTTGACATACAACTTTGCCCACTGTCTCATCAACACTCTGACGTCTGCCGGTTCCGCTTTAAGAACTCTCCGGGATGGATGCTGGTCGCCCTTCCTGTACTGCAGGACTGGGCCAATGACACGGTCTCTTTCTTGACTGTCCCGTATCTGCTCTGTTGTCAGAGACTTTCTTTGAGGGTGTGTACTCGCATCTTTCACTAACTCTAAGGTCTCTATAGAAACTGGTGTTACCCAAACTGGGGGGGTGTCCCCCTGCACACTGACTCCCTGCATTGTTGCACTAAACACTTCCTGACCCACCTCCTCTGTACACTGTCTCATGAATAAGTTGATGTCTAAAGGCATGCGGGATAGGCCATCTGCATCTGCGTTACTTTTTCCCGGTCTATACTTGATGGAAAAGTCAAACTCGGAAAGTTCACCCACCCACCTATGACCTGTAGCATTCAGCTTGGCTGTCGAGAGGATATAGGTTAAGGGATTGTTATCTGTATAAACAACAAAATGTGGGGCATGATACAGATAATCCCGGAAGCGTTCGCATATTGCCCACTTCAGTGCTAAAAACTCTAATTTCCCTGAGTGCATGTGATAGTTCTTTTCAGGTGGCGTTAGAGTTCTGGAGCCATAGCCTATGACGACCAACTTGCCGTCCTGTCTCTGATACAAAACTGCCCCCAATCCCTCCTGGGACGCATCGGTGTGGAGAACGAATGGCTGGGTCATGTCTGGGTATCCCAGAATGGGAGGCTCTATTAGCTTGTTGATGAGAGAGTGCAGTGTCTTTTGGTGGTTTTCTGTCCACTGTATAGGAGTGTTAGGTGGGAGGTTACCTTTTTTTCTGGTGGTGACTCTGGTCTTCTCTGTGTTCATTCGGTCGGGTGGTGTCGAGAGCAGCTGGTAGAGAGGCTGGGCTACCCTGGAGAAGTTCGGAATGTACATGCGGTAGTATGAGAGGAATCCCATCACTCTTCTCAGCTCTCCCATAGTTTTAGGCGACTTCTCCTTTAAGGCTTGGACTGGGGCTGCTTCCGATGGGTCCATTGTGTAGCCTTCTCCCGACACCAACCGTCCCAAAAACCTCACCTTTCTCTTCAGCACCTCACACTTACGGGGACTGAGCTTCACCCCATGCTCCTGGTACCGCCGTAACACAGTCCTCAGGTGCACAATGTGGTCCTCAAAGCTCGGGCTGTGGACCAGATTGTCATCCAGATACGGCTGACACATGACGTCTCTCAGGCCACGTAGACAATCCTCCATGTTTCTCTGGAACTCAGCAGGTGCCGCACTCAGTCCGAAGGGGATCCGAACCCACTGGTACAGGCCCCAAGGGGTTATGAAGGCTGTCAGAGGCTGGCTTTCCTTGTCCAAGAAACCCTGGTGATAGGCCTTTCCCTGGTCCAGCACTGAGAACCAGGAGCTGCCAGTGAATGAGTCGAGCATGTCCTGTATTCTGGGGATGGGGTGGCGGTCTGGGACTGACCTTTTGTTAAGCTCTCTGTAGTCACAACACAGTCTTAGAGTGCCATCTTTCTTTCGCACACACACGACAGGTGAAGAGTATGGAGAGCGGGATGGAATGATCCAGCCCCGATTTAACAAGTCCTGAATGTACTCTCTCACTTCCTGGTGCAGTGGTTTTGGGACTGCCATGTACGTCCTCCTCACTGGAGTGGTGTCGTGCAGTGTAATGTGAAGCTTCAGTGAGGGGATTGAGCCGATGTCCTCGTCATCGTATGCATACGTGTGACACTCCTCTCTCAGCAGCTGTTTGGTGATCATCCTTTGCTCCTCGTTGAGGTGACTGAGGTCGACTGGAGGGTGCCACCAGGCTGGTTTTGATGTTCTTGAGTTGTTGATGCAAGAGGCTGATGTCGTGGGGGTTGGTGGCGTTACCCCCGGTCCTCTGTTCATTTGTTCAACGCTAGCCGCATAGGCAGTTTTGACTGTGTGCAGGTGGCCGAGAACAGTACGCCGGAACAGGGTGACACTGTGCTTGTTGGTGTTAGCGATGGGGACTGGCACATACCTTGACCTGTTACTGGGGACGCCGACAAGACCCTCCTCGATCATTACACCCTCTGGCAATGTTGGCTCATCACTTGGCACTAGCAGCAGTTCTTGACCACGATACTGAGCCCCAGTGTTGACATTAACATACACAGTGGTAATCTGTTCAGCAGCTAAGGTTACAGTTCTTTTCCCTGTGTGCACAAGTCCAACATCCTCCTCACCGACAGGGGCATGGATGAGCTGAAGCACCTCCTGTGCGGTGTTGACTGTTACCTGAAAGGCTTTACACAAAGTGTTGATTGTATCTGTCCTTGCTGTCTGGCAACCCTCTGCTGTTATTTCCTCGATGACATTGTAGCCAATGATGGGTTCTGCTGCTACCTGTGGGTCACTAGACACTAAAATGGGAACCAGGAGTAACTTTGCCCTGGTGGGGTTATTTCCCAGCCTAAACTCTACCTCTACCCAGCCCATGAAGGGGATTTCAGTCTGCTTGGCTGCCATTCCCATTAGACAGTCTGTGCCTAACAGTTCACTGAGGGGTCGTACTATGCTGTGTGGTAAGTGCAGCTTTCTCCATTAATCATTAATGATGGTCGCCTGAGCCCCTGAGTCCCATAATGCCACTACTGGAACTGTGTCAAGTGTGCAGTGAACAGTATGTCTCTTGGCTATCAACCTAATGAGTCTTTCTTTGCGTCGTGGTGAGAGGTAGTTGACTGATGATGTTTGTGGAAGTGTGGAAGGGGGAGCAGGATGCCTGATGTTGAGACTGGATGATTCATGGGCTACCGAGGGTCCCGTCTCGGCACCCCAGTTCCGTTTCCCTGCTGCTCGCTGTTCCGCCGACACCCTCTGGAGAGATGCCCCTCTTGCCCACACTTAAAGCAATGCATGCAGGAGTCACCTTGCCCAGCTTCCTGACACGCTCGACAACCCCTGGGCCGGCTGTGTCTGGGTGTGAATGTTCTTTCGGTCGGTCTGGCTTGTGTGGCCTCCACTGTCTGCAACATCAACTGTTTCATTTCTAATACCTCAACCCTTAGTGCTTCTATTGGGTCAGTCTCTGTTTTGGGCTCTTGACTTCTCCTACTCCTCCCCCCTGCTTCACGGTTAGTAACAGTGCCCACTGCTGCCACTGAGGCGTCAGGTGGGTACACCTCTGCCTGCACTTCACATAACTTTGGGGGTTTGTGTATGATGTTATTTTTAATTTTTTGCTGTCTTTCCTGCTCTATATTTGCAGCCTCACTGATCCGCTCAATCAATACCTCATCAGTGACAGTGCAGTTACTAAGATGTGGCTTTAGCTGGAACTTAACGGCATCACTGTAAAGACCAGTCTCTATGGAGCGGAGGAACTTTCTTTGAATGAGCTGCGGGCTAAACTGCTCACCTTCCTCACCTGCATCATCATCACTTGACTTTCTCATGAGCTTTTCTTTCAGTTCAATTGCTCTGAACAAGAAATTCTGTGCCGACTCTTTTGGATCTTGTGTCATGTTCATGAGCCGATGCAGCAAGTCAGAAGAGGAGTCCACTTTGTAATGACCCTTGAGAATGGTCTTGAGGGTTTGTAGTGTTAGTGCTCACTTTATTTCCAGCATCTCCCGAAGATGAAGACCTGGGCTCACCGCACGTGTCACTGCTTCGATGATCTCCTCTTCTCCGTGGCCTTTGCGCTGGCCAGACTCTATCTGATTGAGGAGACTGGTGTAGGACAACTTGTCCTTCTGACCTGCTTCACCAATCTGCCCGATGATTCGGAATTCCCGCCTCAGTGTGACCTCAGCCAGTCTGGTTGGTGTCGGGGTGGCAGTCCTGGTGTCCTCTGCTCTAAGAGTCACGATGGCGGGCGTGGCATCTCCCCCTGCTGCTTGTGTTCTCCGCTTGAGCTTTTCTTCCAACGCCCCGATTTCCTCCTCCATCTGCACTTGTAACATCTGGTATTGTCTTTTTAATTTCTCCAATTCCTTTGTTTCCTGTACAACCTCAGCCCGAATTTCCTCCTGTGCCGGCTGCAGGGAGGCCAGGTAGGACAGTAAGTGCTGTAAATACTGCTGGTAGGATTCTGCCTCTTTCTCTTCCTCGATGTCATCCAACGTCGTCTCCGCCAACCTGATGAGGGCGCGTCTTGCTTTGCTCACAAACCCTCCAACCGGTGCGCTGCACTTTAGATGTACACAGAGTGAGATGAGCTCTGCCTCCTCTAGCCTCAGCAGTATCCTGCTCACTTCATCCCTTGCTTCCTCCATGGTCCTCTCCTGGCAATCGATCGCGACTGGGCCGTGGGCTGAATCAACCATCCTCTGCTACCAAAATATGTAGCGTGGTACAGATGCGTAGCCGACCTCCACTACACATTTAATTTCAAGATTTATTATTTATTTAATTGTAACCCTGCAGAGAGCATAAAATATACAATTAATATCATTCGTTCACCACACACTCTCAAACACAACGTAACTGAAATGTGTGGGCTCGATTCTAACGGCTGTACGCCGCGGTCTCGCGCAACGCTTAACTTTTCCACACACCGTGTAGCGAACACGCCCTCTGCTGGTCGGAATTAGCAATTTCACCCTACTACATCACAATTTCTTCCAGTCTTAGAATTAAATTATGATTACATGTAGAACATGAATGGTACCCAAACTGAACATGTAAATCATCTTAGTACCAAAATAACCATATTAATAATAAGGATAATAATGATACTGATAGGATACTGATAATAATAGTAATAACAATAGTAATAATGAAAATCAACTGAATATGGCTCTGTACGCCACATATGCCTTCTTTGACTTTGGAGAGAAACAATAGATCATCTTGTGACATTGTCTTTTCTTCAATGGTTCTTTCAACAAAATCCATCTCAAGCACCTTGATTATGTCAGCTGGTGTGATCACTTCTTTGACTTTGTTTCGGCTTACAAAGTGAACTTCAGTTTTTAGCTTGTAACTGGATTCTACAGCTGGCCACACTTGTTTAACAATAACACGATGACTTACTCCTATTTCATCTTCATAATCACCTTCAGAGTCACTATAACCAATAATGCTCCATCCAAGCAGGGATTTCTGTGCAAAAGGCTGGTATCTTTCACCAATAATCACTTCAATTGGGAGTAAAGCTTGAGGACAATTATATCCTATTAGCAATCCTACTTCGCAGTTCAGCTTGGGAGCCATCTCCTTTGATATATGTTTCAGATGGGGCCAATTTTCTGCTGTTCCACTTGTGGGAATATGTGATCGATTGGCAGGAATGTAATCTCTTGTATAGGTTGTTGTGGCAGCTTAATTCTGACGTCAGAGTTCATGCCTCTTACTTGCAGATCCTTTAATTTGTGACTTGACACAATGTTTGTTTTAGAAGTCATAGTGGAAATCTTGAGTTTGACTGGCTCACACTTGGTGTTCAGAGACTCAACTGTGTCCCTTAAGATGAAAGTGGTATCGCTTTGAGTATCGAGCAAAGCATACACCAGCGTTTCTTTCTCTGGTTCATCCACAGTAGATACATAGACTGGGATAACTGAGGAAGTGCAACCGTTTGATCTTTCCTGAACAACTCTGTTGGATGTAGCTTGCTCAGATTCTTGCTCTTGTGCTCCTGACACCCTTTCTGTTTCCTGTTAAGTCTTTGTTGGTTGTTGATCACTCTTTAATATCCTTTCTTTATTCCTTTTCTCTCTGTCTTGATGTAGACAACTCGGGTGAGGTTTATGACATTTGTCACACACACTTCTGGAAATAAATTTTTTAGAGTTATGACCATACTTTAGACAGCCAAAACAGAGGTTTTCAGACTTGACGAACTTTACTCTTTCTTCAACTGACTTTTCCATTATCCTCCGACAGTTATGCAGTGTGTGACCAGGATTTTTACAAAAGAGGCATGTACTATTTGCCTTTTCACTGGAGCTGGTGTTAAGCGTTTTAGCACTTAGCGTAGTGCTTCTTCTTGCTTTATCTTTATATGTCTGCTTGTTGTCTAGTTCCATTGGCTTTATTGCCTGCAGTGGAGTAATTGGGTTGCATGGAATTCTCGCTTCTTTATTCAGGAATTTAACAAAATGGCTGAAATCAGGAAACATTTTGTGTTCATCTTGGAACTCTGTAACTTTTCTGTTCCAACGTGCACTTAGCCAATCAGGTAGCTTTGCTACTATTCTCTGATTTTCCACAGTCGTTTAAAACCTATAAACTTTGAACATATGGGATGGCTGATTCAACACTGTTTGGAAAATCAGCAAACTCACATAAATCTTTAATGTCCTTGGCAGTGATTTTAGGCCATGACTGAATCTTGTCACGATAAGACTTGCCTATGACAAATGGATCTCCAAATCTATCGTCGAGCATTTCCCAAGCAACACAATACGCTGTATCTGATCCAGTAAGAAAGTGACCTTCAATAGCTTTCTTAGCTGGCCCTCCCACATACTTCCTCAGAAAGAAGAGCTTTTCTTGGCTTGTAAGATTTTTCCGGTCAACTAATGTTTGACAGGACAATTTCCAATCATTATACTGCAGCGGATCACCTGTGAAAACTGATGGTTCTGGGATTTGGAGCCTGTTGGCTGTGATTGCTTCAGCGAGAATTTTTACAAGATCAATCGATGCTGCTTCGTCTTTGTTTAGAATTTCTGTTTGCTGTACAGCTTGTTGACTTGTGGGAGGTGTAATTTGAGAAGGGATGAATGTTTTAGAGTGCACATTTGGAAAGCTTGGTTGTGGAAGGGAGCTATCTTGGTTTACTTGTAAATGAACAACAGGAGGTGTTTCTTCAAACTCCTCTCTTGTGCTCTCAGCGTACACCTTTAATCGTGCTTGTGCTGCATTGTGCTTTTGTAGCTCTTTCAATAATTCCACTTCTTTTCTTTTTTCTTCCAACTTTATCTTTATTGAAGTGCACTCTGTTATAAATTGGGCTCTTTTCTTTGCATCCTCAACTTCAAGTTCTCTGATTTCTTCCTCACATTGAAGTTGTGTTTTCATTATTTTAATTGTCTCCTCTGTAGCTGCTAGCTCGGCCGCAGCATCTTGTCTTTGTTGTAGTGAGGCTAGGGATGACTGCTTGGACCTCTTAGACATAGCCTTCGATTTATATGTGATCCTAGAGCTTGTGCTGGATAAGGTGCTTTCAAACACTGATTCTGAATCTGGCCAGGGAATAGTATCTGGATCGCCATTTTCATTCAAGAGGCACTGAGCCTTTTCTCTGGCAGCTTCACTGACAGCCCAGTACATATCACATCTTCTCCTTATTTCCATATCAGGAATTTCAATCATTCTAATCTCATCATATTTATTGCAGATCTCAGTCTTAATGCTCTCGACAGCACTCACAGCTTCAGGAATTAAATCAATATCCTTCTTCTTCACCATACTTTTAAAAGAGTGTATATGGTACTTCCACTTCTTGTAGATGCGCTGAAAATCCTTGGTCAAATCATTTAACTTTGTCTCTTGTAAAGATTTTCCCTTTTCAGTAAGTGTGCGAGTGCGCTGGCTTCTGCGTAGGTTTTCTGACTGTGTGCAATCAGTAGATAACGAGGACTGTAGAGTTTCGTCTCCATTTGCCTGCTCTTCTGTATCCTGCACTTCCTTTTCATCATCTTTAGCGTTAAGCTCACCATTATTTTCAGAGAGCTTATTTTCATCTGCCATGTTATCTTTTTACTTATCTATTTTTAATAACTTTTAGTTTATCTTGCACATTTACTTGTTAAATCTTCTTATTCTTGGACGTAAGTTGTTATTTCTCTGAATGGACATCACATTGGATCCTGGGTAGAAATGAGGCTTAATAGCAATTTACAGGTGCTTATACTGCTTCCCAAGACACAAACTTGAGTGCTTGCTTATTTAGCTTCCACTTATAGCCTTTTCTTTAGGTATTCAAAGCATTTGTCCAAACACATAATACTTCTCTTTGTATATCTATAGCATCTCTTACTATAGCTTCGGTCCCGATTGTCTCGTTGCCTTCTCCAGGGCAGCATAGTGTTCTACTGTGCCGGCTTGTTC
Organism: Valencia hispanica; assembly: GCA_963556495.2. NCBI lineage: Eukaryota > Metazoa > Chordata > Actinopteri > Cyprinodontiformes > Valenciidae > Valencia > Valencia hispanica. The sequence continues at coordinate 43,642,974 of OY747715.1, forward strand.
ACAAACACGAAAGACATGAGAGTTCCTCTTACTGATGTTTATTGTGGTCTTGCATCCTCTTACACCGTAGAACTGTGTAGAACATTTACACCGTAGAACTGATGAAAATAAAAAAGATATACAAATTATTAGCTTAATTGCTAGAACTCTTATAAATTATACAAATTACAAAATACAGAATTCCCATACCACTTTGGCCTGTTAGTGGACAAACCGGTGGGCTTCCTTTTAATACGTCTTAATTAGCACAATATCGGGTCCGTTTCTCTACTGGCTTCTTCCTTGCTTGGCGGAACCGGAAGTGACATCACCGTCATGTTAAACTAAACTTGTTATGTTTAGCCTTTTTTATTTCCCTCAGATTCGAACATTATTAACTTTATAAACTTATAAATGCTACAAAAATGTAGAGGGCAAAAAATAAAGCGATAATAAAAGAATAGACTTGTAAAACGAACTTTCTATAATGTTAATAGTACCACAGTGCCATCTTGTGGTAAAACATTCACTAAAGGCTATTTCAACTCCCGTTACAGATTGGATGAGGTTTTTCCAGGGTTTCTCGCTGTAGAAAGAATTAAAATTACTCGGTCAAGTTTAAGAACTCCTAACTTATAGGTTGCCACTGGTAGCCTATATGAAGAGCATTTTTTGCAGTTTTTAAAAAAGTGTTTTAAAATGAAACCCTGCCTTTAATGTTTTAAAAAAAACTATACTATTCAAAGCTACTGACTAAAACACAGTCTAGAATTAAACAAGCCTGACTGTTTGCCTGCCCCTGTCAAACAATAGCTTTCTGAAATAAATTACTGTGGCAATTTACCTAAGATTACTTTTGTGAAATTTACTAAACCAGGATAACCCGAAAATCTATGCTTAATACGTTATCTTAGTTTTGTGAAACAGAAACTTTTGTGTAACTCTTTCAGTTAATTCTACTTCAGTGAAATTGTCACATAAAAGCACAGGGAGAAGAAAAAGGGGGATACATATAATTGGATTCAGCCTGAGTGCATGAGAGAGCGAGAGCGCGCACACACGCGCATGTTAGCAGCCTTCCTCAGATCTTTTCCTCAGCACAGCATGGCTCTTTCTGCAACGTTTTCTGCATTTTTTTTTCACACAACTCTGTGCGGTTAACTAAACAAAAGAAGGTGGATAATTAGTCAAATCAGCTTTAAAGAAACCTCTTTAAACAAAGTGCGCCTTTCTGTGCGCATCTTCCACAGGCAGTAGGCTATTGTGGAATCCGCAATATGCATTTTGTCTCTTTTATTTAGGTGAAAATTACGTCCATCATTTCAAGGTTAGAGATTGTCATCGGAACATGACGATGCTTTAATGCATGTTGCTGGCATGTTTTTTCTGGGAGCATCTCAAGAAAAAGTCTAGTTGTCGTTCTTTTGTACAACAACCCGACCCAGAAATGAGAGAAAAATCTAAAAACGCTGCAAAGTCGCGGAGAGAGAAAGAGAACGGGGAGTTCTATGAGCTGGCAAAGCTGCTTCCTCTGCCGGCGGCCATCACCTCCCAGCTGGACAAAGCCTCCATCATCCGGCTGACCAGCAGCTACCTAAGGATGAGAGCAGTCTTTCCAAACGGTAAGAGATTTGTGCAATTTCAGAGGTTTTTGCGAGACTTTGAAAATTTAGATTACAGTGTCACATTAAAAATGATTAGCGAGCCTACAATAGATACCTCTAGCCTATACAAGGCCGTGATAATCAGAGTCAAAGCATGATTTATCTTTTCTTTCTCCAAAAATATTGAAATAAGTAAAATATAAAAATATATAAAATGCTAAAAATGTTGACTTTACAAAAAATAAATATTTCATTTTCCGGCTCTTTATGCTTTTTACAGTAGGCCGTATAAGCATCACAGTTTGGATTTCCTAATTAAATAATAATTTGACTTATGACTTTTGCACATTTATTTTATTTGAATGTTTATTAGCTTAATTTAATTCAATACTAACTACTGCTGTTTGTTTTAACTTCTATTTAGCAAATATATCTAAATAATAATAATTAGGCCTATTATTAATAATAACATCTAAACGCCCCTGCGATGGACTCACGACCTGTCCAGGGTGTACTCCTCCTCTCGCCCTGTGAAAGCTGGAGATAGGCACCAGCCTGGATGGATATCTAAACGCCCAAAACGGAATTTATCATCAGTTGGTTAACTGATGATAAATTCCGTTTTTAGGCCGCGTTCAGCTGCCTTGAGAGAAGAGGGGACAAGGAAAAAGCCTTGTTCTGATAATCAGCACTCATTCATCATCATCGTCATTATTATTATTGCTGCTGTTGTTCTTATTGGTTTGTCTCCTGAATTCTATGATTTTCTGTTACTTCGGGTTTTACAATAAGTGCTTCATAATAAAGTGTAGCTTTATGCCGTAGGTAGGTGTGAAATGGACTGAAAAGGGTGGGCTGTTTTGACCGATCGCAGTGTAATTTCTGCGCGGTGTCACTGAGATTAAATGGTAAATTACCTACATTTGTTTGGCGCTTTCTGTGACAGAGGATCACAAAGCGCTTTGTAGTAAGCCTACATTCAGTTCACCCATTCACACGCTGATAGTGGTAAGCTGCCTGTAGTCACAGCTGCCCTGGGGCATGCTGACAGAAAGCGAGGCTGCCGCACACAGGCGCCGCCGGGCCCTCTGACCACCACCAGCAAGCAAGCATTTGCGCCGAGTTGCTCTACATTTCAAGGCCTTGATAACCTTCGGGGCCCTCTAATTATGTTTTCTTCCTATGTCAGCGTGCAGACTATAGGTATCAGAGCTCACAGTCTAAAATCTTCCCGGGTTATTGTGGATCTCAAGGAGGCTGGTGAAAATGAAATGGGACGCTGACGGAGGGCTTGCCTCGGTACCCCGCGACGCTACGGACGGAGAAGAGAATTTTTTTATGTTATTCTATCCCTTAACTTGTTGCCAATTAAAAATCTGTTTATAATAATCAATTAGGTCATCTATTTTTACCCCATATGACCACAATGACTAGGTTGATAAAGCAGTTTTCTGATGTAATTCCCATGATGAACTATATTATATGTAGCTACTTCATTCGTAATTTTCTCTGTTTCTTCTTTTTAAAATTAGGTGCACTGAGCTCTAAACATTTCATGCAAAAATATTCTATTTTTATTTAGCCTACAAAAACCTTGAATCGAAATAAATATAACATTTATGTCCGTTAACAGAGATTACAAGTCAAGCAACAGTTGGTGAGACAGTCGGAAATAAATATTGTTTTGGCATGTCATTATAGTATTTTACTCTTACTAATTTTGCCTTCGCAACATTAGCCACTTGATATATTAACTCCGTCCAAACAGTGCCTGTTTCTGATTAGTATTTGTATAAGTTTATTAATTTCTCTAGTATGTCTACAGAAGCAAAATTCTAAACCTTAAAGGTTCAAAAATGTATATCACAAATTTATGATCATATCACCCGTGACTTCTTTACAGGCACCCGGTTGATTTCTAAACCCTGTTGTTTATGTTTGAACTCTGAATCTGTTTAAATCCATTTTTGCACCTCATTGATCTGCAATTGATTTTCACCATTACTTTAGAAATACCAGATTATTTCAAGGTAACTGTCAAGGACTTACAATCAGAACCCTGACATTTTCTTTCGGCTCTAAACGGAAAATCACACTGCTTCTTCATTTTGATCTTCTTTTAATCTCCTACCCTGGAATTAGGTATGACGTTTTAAAAAGTTGCTAACTCTCCTGTTAATAATGGGTTGCATCTCTAAATTTTAAACATCTTTAGAAAGATAAAAATAAATTCACATTTTATATCTTCCATGCTACCTTTTATATTCAGAAAATTTTATTAAAATTCCAAACAATATTTACGAGAAAGCCTTTGTAAAGTGAATGAACTTAAAAATATTTGAAAAAACATTCAGATATTTAAAGGAAAATGTAAATTCATGAATTTAAGTTTTAGTTAACCTCACGCCAATGACTGACGCAATCTGCTGGGATTCCTTTAATAGGAAACTTTTTAACTGATTGGAATGTTTGCATAAATGTATTGAAATGACTTCTTGTTAAGTGCCTTGAGATGACATCTGTTGTGAATTGGCGGTATATAAATAAACTGAATTGAATTGAAAATTGAATTGAATAGTGTCTGGAGCTTTGTTTCTTTGACCCAAATGCATGAAATCAGTACCAGCTATGGTTTTAAGAAAAAGGCTCCTAGTATTTTTCCTATAGTGAGGTTAGACAGAGATGTGGGTGAAAGTAAGTATGATGTACAGAGATTTGGATGAAGGTATGGAATGGTTTGGTCTGAGACAGGAAGAAGCATGAGGGTCTGAAGAAACGTGAGACTCAGTGTATCCCAAAGTAGCCTTTGTCCTCTCCAAAGAGGCACTTCGGGCCCCTTTTTCACTCTGAATTTTTGAACAAGAAAAAACATGACTGTCCTGTCCTGCTGAGAAATCATAAGGGCTTCTAATCTTACAGTTTTTTAGGAGTCAGCCACCATTTTGAAAACAGATAATTTTTTTAACAACGCATTTCACACACTTTGCCACAATCAATTAGCAAAACAACTCAAATCTTTTGCAAAATAAAAAACACTTTTCTAAAAGTCTAAAATGTTTTTATATACAAAATAGTTTTGTCATGATATTTAACACACACTATTTAGAATACTTTTTACAGTTTATGCACCCATGTGCGAAACCCAAAAACACATTTACAGAGGGGCAAAAAAGTATTTGACAGCCACCAATTGTGCAAGTTTTCCCAAGTCTGTAATTTTCTTAGGAACACTTTAACTGTGAGAGAAGGACTGTAAAAAATCCAGGAAATCACATTGTATAATTTTTAAATAATTCATTTGTATAATGGTGCAGAACATAAGTATTTAGCACCAAACAAGCAAGAATTCTGGCACTCACAGATCCATGGAGGACCGTCCCTGCCAAAATTGACAATAAATAAATAAATGTTGAAATAAATGAGTAAATACAATTGAAAATAAATAAATAAATGTAGGAATAAATAAAAAACGTATTTATTTATTTGCACATTTATTTACTTATTTGCACATTTATTTAATTATTTCCACATTTATTTATTTATTTATTTCCACATTTATTTATTTACTGAAGTGTATTCTAATAAGGGGTGCGTTTCTAACACTGGACTAAAGCCTGATTGGCCAGCTCCGAGACTCCAGTTCACTTCACACAAGTGGCTCTCTTCTGAAGAGGCTTTAGGTGCTTTAGGTGGTTAGAAGCCGAGGCGCAGGGTTTTGGCAAGTGAAGGCTAAACATCCCAGTCTAAATGTGGAAATAAATAATTAAATAAACGTGGAAATAAATAATTAAATAAACGTGGAAGGAAATAAATGTGGAAATAAATATATACATAAATGTGGAAATAAATAAATAAATGTGGAAAGAAAAATAAATTGTAAAGAAATAAATGTGGAAATACAAAATATTTTATTTATTTATTCCCACATATATTTATTTATTTCAATTATATTTACCCATTTATTTATTTTATTTCCATATTTATTTATTTTTTGCTATATTTATTTATTTACATATATATATATTTTCAATTTTATGTATTTATTTATTTACAAATTTATTTATTTATTTCTATATTTATTTACAAATGTATATCCAATTTTTCTTTACACATTTATGTAGTTATTTATTTCTATATTTATTTACAAATGTATTACCTCATTTATTTATTTCCACAGTTATTTATTGTAAATTTTGGCAGGGACAGTCCTCCATTGAGCCTGTTACTTATCTTTAAGTAGCGCTTTTATCCTCCACTTGTTACCTATATTAATGGCACCTGTTTAACTCGTTAAAGGATAGAACCCCCTAGCTGTCCTCCGGTAGAGCTCGCGCAGCCGGGACCTCAGGCTGGTTGGGTGACTGTACGTAGGAAGCATAGTTCTAGGACCCAGCCCCCGGGCCACCACCAACCGGTCTGCGTTTCTAACAGATTTTCCCCGCTCAGCGACACACCCGCTGAGAAGCCGACCCTGGTAATTGGCAGCTCCATAGTCAGAAACGTGGCATTAGAGACACCATTGACCATAGTCAAATGTTTGCCAGGGGCCAGAACGGGCGACATCAAATCCTACCTGACACTGCTGGCTAAAGATAAGCGTAAATACAGTAAGATTGTTATTCACGCTGGCAGTAATGACACCCGGTTACGCCAATCGGAGGTCACTAAAATTAGTGTCGGTTCGGTGTGTAAGTTTGCCAAAACAATGTCAGACTCGGTAATCTTTTCTGGTCCCCTGCCTGATCGGACCAGTGACGAAATGTTTAGCCGCATGCTGTCATTCCATCAATGGTTGTCTAGGTGGTGTCCTGCAAATGATGTGGGCTACATTGATAACTGGAGAACATTTTGGGGAAAACCTGGTCTGATCCGGAGAGACGGCATCCATCCCACTTTGGATGGAGCAGCTCTTCTTTCTAGGAATATGGCAGAATTTATTAGTCCTCCAAAACACTGACAACCCAGGGTCCAGACCAGGAAGCAGAGTCGTAGTTTAACCCACCTCTCTGCTGCTTCTGTACTTTTACCCACCCATTACCCTATAGAAACAGTGTCTTCCCATGGCCAAAATTAAATGGATTATAAATTAAGCCAACAAAAGCAAATTATGGAAATCTCATAAAAATAAATACAACTTTGACTGAACAGAAAAATAAATCTATTAAATGTGGTTTATTAAACATAAGATCTCTCTCCTCAAAGACTTTGTTAGTAAATGACTTGATTTGTGATAATCACGTTGATTTCCTTTGTCTCACAGAAACCTGGTTGCAGCAGGAGGATTATGTCAGTATAAATGAGTCAACTCCTTCCAGTCATTTAAATTTTCACATTCCTAGAAATACTGGGCGAGGAGGAGGAGTTGCAACCATTTTCCGTTCTGATTTACTAATTAGTCCCAGACCAATTGATAGCTACAGTTCTTTTGAACATCTAACCCTTAATTTTCCTCATCCAAGTTGCAAAACATTAAGACCATTTTTGTTTGTGGTTTTGTATCGTCCACCAGGCCCTTACTCTCAATTCTTGGATCAGATCTCACATTTTTTATCTGATTTAGTATTAAATACTGATAGGGTGATTATAGGGGGGGACTTTAATATTTATGTGGATACTGAAAGTGATAGCCTAAATGCAGCCTTTAATGCTATTTTAGACTGAATTGGCTTTACTCAAAAAGTACAGGGATCGACCCACTCGGGCAAACACACTTTGGACCTTGTACTGACATACGGTATTGAGTGTGAGGAAATAACAGTCCACCCACATAACCCGGTCCTGTCTGACCACTTCTTAATAACTTTGGAATTTACTTTAACTGACCATCTTAAATCTGAAAGAAAATGTTATTATAGTAGAGCTTTATCAGACAATGCTGTAACAATTTTTAAAGAATCTGTTCCATTCTTACTTTCCTTAGTGTCTCAGGGTAACACCACTGTGTTACCCTGAGACACTAAGGAAAGTAAGAATGGCAGCAAGTAAGTAAGATGGCAGCAATTCTATCTCTAACCCTTCAGAAATTGATGATCTGGTTCACAGCGTTACGTCCTCATTGCGTTTGGCATTAGATAGTGTAGCCCCCTTAAAAAAGAAAGTGGCTAGCCATAGGAGGCTGACTCCTTGGTTCAACGCAGAGTTGCATACTTTAAAGCAGAATACTAGGAAGTTGGAGAGAAAATGGCACTCTACACACCTAGAAGATTCCTATTTAACCTGGAATAACAGTCTATTGCTGTATAAAAAGACCCTTCGACAAGCTAGAACAGCATATTTTTCATCATTAATAGAGGCGAATAAAAACAATCCTAGGTTTCTTTTTAGTACAGTTGCCAAACTTACACAGAGTCATAGCTCTGTTGAGCCAACTATTCCCCCAGCTCTTAGCAGTGATGATTTTATGTGATTCTTCATAAATAAAATTAATTCTATTAAAAATAAAATCATTGGTATCCTCCCAAACATGATTACTTCTTCCTCAGTAAATGAGGCAGTATCGGAAAGAACTGTAGAACCTCAGTTGTGCTTAGGCTGTTTTGATTCAGTCGAGCTTTCGGAATTATCAAAAATATTAGCCTCATCTAAACCTTCAACTTGTATGTTGGACCCAATTCCAACCAAATTATTTAAAGAAGTGTTCCATTTGGTTCCTGGCCCCATTTTGGATATGATGAATCTATCCTTAGTAAACAGATACGTACCACAGGAATTTAAAATAGCTGTAATTAAACCTTTACTCAAGAAACCTTCCCTTGATCAAGATGACTTAGTGAATTACAGACTTATATCTAACCTTCCTTTCGTATCCAAAGTCCTTGAGAAAATTGTTGCTAATCAAGTCTGTGAGCATCTAAACAATAACGAGCTGTTTGAAGAGTTTCAGTCAGGTTTTAGAGCTCATCATAGCACTGAAACAGCACTGGTGAAGGTTACTAATGATATTCTCATGGCCTCAGATAATGGACTTGTGTCTGTTCTGGTTTTGATAGATCTCAGTGCTGTTTTTGACACAGTCGATCATAATATTCTCCTAGAAAGGCTTGAACATGTTGCAGGGATCAAAGGAACAGCACTAGGCTGGTTTAAATCATATTTGTCTGATAGATTCCAGTTTGTTCATCTAAATGATAAATCTTCTTCACTCTCAAGGGTTACTTGTGGAGTTCCACAGGGTTCTGTGCTTGGACGAATTCTGTTCACCATATATATGCTCCCAATTGGTAGAATCATTAGACAGCATGGGATAAATTTCCACAGCTATGCAGATGATACACAACTATATTTATCCATAAATCCCGATGAACCCAGTCAGTTAGGTAGATTACAGGCATGTCTGGAAGACATAAAAACATGGATGACCCTAAACTTTTTGCTTTTAAATTCTGACAAAACAGAAGTTGCTGTCTTTGGACCAGAAGTTCTTAAACAGAAACTGATTAGTCAATCACTTCATCTGGATGGCATTAAATTGGCCCCAAGTAATAACGTAAAGAACCTCGGCGTTATTTTTGACCGAGACTTGACATTTAAATCCCATATTAAACAGGTTTCTAGGATTTCTTTCTTTCACCTCTGGAATATTGCTAAAATTAGAAACATCCTGTCCAGGAGTGATGCTGAGAAACTAGTCCATGCATTTGTTACCTCAAGGCTGGACTACTGTAATTCTTTACTATCAGGTAGTCCACAAAATGCCATTAAAAGCCTTCAGTTGATCCAAAATGCGGCAGCAAGAGTTCTGATGAATATTAAAAAGAGAGATCACATTTCTCCTGTTTTAGCTTCCCTTCATTGGCTCCCTGTTAATTCCAGAATAGAATTTAAGATCCTTCTTCTTACATACAAAGCCTTTAATAATCAAGCTCCATCATACATCAGAGATCTAATTGTTCCATATGTTCCTAACAGAGCCCTTCGCTCTCAGACTGCAGGTTTACTTGTAGTTCCTAGGATTTCTAAAAGTAGAATGGGAGGCAGATCTTTTAGTTATCAGGCTCCTCTCCTGTGGAACCAGCTCCCAGCTTTAGTCCGTGAGGCAGACACTCTGTTTACTTTTAAGGCCAGGCTTAAAACTTTCCTTTTTGATAAAGCTTATAGTTAGAGTGGCTAAGGTCATCCTGAGCTATCTCTGTAGTTATTCTGCTATAGGCTTAGACTGCTGGAGGACAGACTGACCAATTTTCTTCACTCTGCTACTTCCTTTTCTCCTACGACTCTCCAGTTGTATTACAGTACATTCTGTTATTTCGACTGTTAACTTGGTTTTCTCTCAGTGTTTTTCTCTCCATAGAAGATATACCTGGTCTGGTATCCTGCTTGGCTGCAATGCCCTGTTGGACGGGGGGCATCGACTGGGATGATCCTCCCAGTAACTGAACATCCACTGTGTCCTGTTAACTTTATACTTTCTGTAACATTGAAAGTTCTCTTATATCAGATCTTCTGTTCCTTCTGTGTTTCTGCTCTGTCTTCTCAAACCCCCAGACGGTCGTGGCAGATGCCCGCTCCTACTGAGCCTGGTTCTGTTGGAGGTTTCTTCCTGTTAAAGGGGAGTTTTTCCTCTCCACCGTCGCTACATGCTTGGTCAGTATGAGGGATTGCTGAAGGATTGCTGGGGTTGGAAAGTCTCCATCAACGGGGCCCAACCTCACGCCAATGACTGACGTAATTTGCTGGGATTCCTTAAATAGGAAACTTTTTAACTGATTGGAATGTTTGTATAAATGTATTGAAATGACTTCTTCTTAAGTGCCTTGAGATGACATCTGTTGTGAATTGGCGCTATATAAATAAACTGAATTGAATTGAATTGAAAATAGCCCACTATAAGCGCTTAATCAGATCACTCATTTTGCAAAGGAGAGCACAGTAATTTGCAGCGCATTAAACAAATTAAACACAGAAAATACATCAATGTTTCTGTTTATAACATTCTTATTTAAAATTACACACTGTTTTAAAATGACCACACCATTTAAAAAGTTAAAAACATCCATCATCTGACCAAACATGTGAAAGCCTAATTCAAAACACACAAATTTGGCATAAGTAGCATATAAATGTGGATTCAACAGTTTTCGGTAAAAATTAAGTTTATTCAACTTTATTTAGTAAGATCGGTGCAGCATTAATCGACTGTGTCATAAATTATGAAAAAACTCTGAGGTTGACATGATAGTTTTCGACATTTCTCAAGCCTTAAAAACATCCAATAAAAAAGAATAAACTCTACTGAGAGCTGCTGACCGGCAGAAATTCAGGAATTTAAAAAAATATATCTCAAATATCTTTGTCATTGTGTCCATCATGCAGGTCTGGGTGTAGGATGGGGCAATTTGCCAAATTTGGGCCTGAGCGGGCTGGCCAACGAACTGAGCTCCCACCTTTTACAAGTCAGTAAATAGTTTTGCACTTTCTTCTGCTGTTCTTAGAATATATGTTGTGATAGTATTTTTTAAATGCTTTTTATAGACTGTGATTATATTTTCTAATTGAAGACATGAAAGATAAGCACAGATTTTTATGGTTAAAAACTACATTTGAACTTGACCTTGGCTCTACTTATAGTCCCAAAAACCAGGCATAAAACTTGAGGGAAACGTTTTCCAGACTGTTGCACCTTGACTGTGGAGAAAGGTTTGTTAGTTTTGACCTTGTATTCAGAAATTTGATTAATTAAAAAAGCTGCATAAGAGATTCTTATTTAAACGTCTTCTTTCTTAAGTATTTACAGTAGTGACCTGGGGCTGCTTTAGTGCTTCAGGACCTGAATAACTTGCTGTTATTGATGGAAGAAAAAAATTTAGCTTTTTACCATTCTGGGGAATGTCCAGCCATCAGTTGTTTAAGTGCATTTTGGGTATACAGCAGAACAATGATCAAAGCATCCCGCAAGCTAATGTCTGAATGGGTTAAAAAAGTAATATTTTTTTATCTCAAGTGCATTTTGATTATACAGCAAAACAGTAATCAAACCATCCCACAAGCTAATGTCTGAATGGCTTAAAAAGAACATACAGGTATTCAGATTTAAATTGAGATGCTGTGGTACTACCTTATACAGGTAGCTCATAAGTATTATTTAAAACAATCCGGCACAGAAAGTGGACCAAAATTTCTCCACAGCGATGAAAGTTAACACCTGATGACAGTTTTTGGTACCAAAGGTGGCATCAGGTTATTAAAGGTTTAGGGGGCAAGTACCTTTCACACAGGGTCAAGCAGGCTCTGATAGTTATTTTCCCTGAAAAAAATGCACACCACTGTATGAATGGAACAACGTTTATGTGAGAACTGTATGTATGAAGGTATTTTTGGTGCAAAAGTATTTGTATCTTGTAACTGGGAAGTTGAAGTCACAGAGGAAAATTTTGTAGCAGTTTTGTCATTGTAGATTATTTTTCAGTCTTTCACATATACAAAACAACAGACACACTTTTTCAATTTCTTAAGTACAGTGCACAAATTGCATTCTTTGACTCACACTTTAAAAACATCTTGCATTTACAGTTTTGCCCCAAATGATCCAAAACATTTGGTGCAAAAGTATTTGTGTTGTGCAAAAGTATTGTGTCTTGTAACTGGGTAGTTGAATTGACAAAGGGAATTTTTGTAGCAGTTTTGTAATTGTAGATTTTTTTTCAGTCTTTCACAAGAACAAAACAACAGTGCACCTTTTCAATAAGTGTAACTCATCCCCTATCAGAGTTAAAACTCCGCCCACATTTCCTGCTTGAAAAATGCCTGAAAATGAAGCGTTGCCTGGCGGACCAGCAAGGGGAGGCTGGGCGTGGTCTGTGCTGTGATTGACATGTTGACAGCAGCGCTGCTGCAGCGGCACACAGACAGCCAGAAAGGTGGAGCGCAATAGCGATGCGAGCTCCATTGCCTCAGAGGGAGGCAATTTTGAAGTTGAGGATTTCTCTCTACCCCCTTCACCAGAGGAAAGGGAGGAAAGTTATGTGGAGGAGACGAGCGGCGCTGAGCCGTGTCTTTTCGAGCCGTTGGCTTGTGAGTTGCCCGGGGCAACAGGTGCCGAGACTGCAGCGGCATCACGGCATATAATGGGGCCCATCTCTGAGTGGTACATTATTATTACCCATAGCTAAGGGTAAATCTAGATTATCTCCAGTAATATCATGTGACTCTGGCTCAACAGGTGCACCTGCGGCCACTGTACCTAATTTTCTGCAATATAAATGTATGTTGAAAAGAGGTGCCCAAGATATAAATCAAAGTGCATTAAAAAATAACGTAGCCCTGATTTCATTATCCATTTACTGATATCAGTTCATCCCTTTGTCATAGGTAAAACGCATTTGTCAGCAGGTGGGGGTAACCACTAAAATTACACATGATATAGAACAATTAACGCAACTTATCTACTATCAACTAAAGTCTATATTATACTAATACACTAACTACAATCGAGGCAATTAACACTAAATAATCTAAAATCTAATCTAAAATTCAAAAGGCCATGCTAAAGAATCTAACTAAATGCTAAGCTAACAAATCACAAACCTGATAAACGTTGTAAACACTCGCTATCCTAACTCCAACTCGCTAAGGAGGTGTGGCCTAGACTGGCCTTGTTTTATACACCACAGCAGCAGGAAGGCTGATGTCAGTAACCCCCCCCCAGGCTGACATCAGAAACCCAAGCTAAGCCAGTACCAATGCCCGATTCAAATTCAAGTGCAGGGCAACGTTTTAAACTGAAGAGGGTACTCCACTAATGGTCTTTGGTAAAAAAAATTATATTTTTACTAAAATGTACTACAATACAAAAAAAAGACCTGACATGTAGATATTAGACACTCATTTATACAGTTTACCAGCAAAAAAAAGTTGATTTGGGGGTGACTTGCACTTTAAATACAATACACAATTTACGTTCTTTGAGTCACACTTTAAAATAAATCTTACATTTACAGTTTTGCCCCAGTTGATCCAAAACATTAATTGCAAAAGCCACCCACATACCTGTAGGCTATATATAAAAAATCCTGTGCATAGGCTACTCCTTTGTTGCTCACAGACACAAATCAGTGAATGCAACTGCACAAAATTGCTGATGCCAGCCACAAAAATTGCTTTACAAGCCACACCTTCTTTTTCCCCACACTCCTCCTTTTGCTCCACGTCAAGAACGTTTTGTGACTTGTAGGTAATGCCTATGCCATACATAGGCATTGGACTCGGTACTAACAATCCGGAAATAGCCTCGTGTTTATGGGCTGTGGGGCTTGAGAGAGTGATGTTGGGATCCTGCCGCTGTAGGTCGGCCTTTCAGCGTATGTTAAATCCCCCCAAAAATTCCATGAACTGTTTTTTTTGGGCCTGAGTGGCCTTCATTGACAGTGGACAGAGTTTTTGAAGGGGGAAAGACATGTGGCAAAGGTCGCCCGGGATGGGACTCGAACCGGGAACAGACGCGTCGAGGACTGAAGCCTCTGCATTTAGGGCGCCCGCTCTAACCACTGCGCCATGCAACACCCCAATGAACTGTTTAATATGCATTAATAAAGCTGTTTGCGATAAATATTGTTGCTTATTGTCTATTTAACAGAACGGTGAAGCCTCTCTGAACTGCGTAAAGATGGTGACCGAATGTAAATTGATATGATAATGAGAATCATATGTTCTTCCATTGATCAATACACCTTGCTAAAACGTATTGGACAGTCATTTTGTGGCTGCTGCTGATGTAGAATTACTTTTGCTTAAAATTGTCTGAACGTTTTAGCAGCACTCTTAAAAGTGTCCAACTCCCCAGTTACAGGACACAAAAACTTTTGCACCAAATGTTTTGGATCATTTGGGGCAAAACTGTAAATGCAAGATTTTTTAAAGTGTGACTCAAAGAATGCAATTTGTGCCTTGTACTTAAGAAATTTAAAAAAAGTGTATCTCTTGTTTTGTATTTGTGAAAGACTGAAAAAAATCTACAATTACGAAAACTGCTACAAAACTTTCCTCTGTGGATTCAACTTCTCAGTTACAAGACACAAATACTTTTGCACCAAAAATACCTTCATATATGGTATGATACGTTTTCATGAGTGCAAACTTATTACCACAGCACAAATCGTCTGAACGCCTGTAAACACTTTATCTTTCAACAGTGCGTCACCATCATGTTTTCCCAAGTGATTTACCATCTGACTCTTAAAGAATGCGACCACTGTACTTCTGCAGCTTTCAAAAAGCAGACATTCTCATGTAAATGATAGCTTCTTTGAGCCCTTGGCTGCTAAATTCTGTGCATGAGTCATTAAATTTTGGAGTAAAAAATGTTCTTACACAAGTAGCAACAGATATCTCTACCCATGTAACACGATGTTTGCTCATGATTACGCACAGTGGGACTATTGATTATAATGTAATTCTATCTATCTATCTATCTATCTATCTATCTATCTATCTATCCTGTTAACAGACGTTTGGATGATTTATGCTGTGGTAATAAGTCTGCAAAAGTTTGACAAGTTAAGGATGAATTGATCAGAAATGTTTGAGATAATGGAACCTTATTTCAGTGTTCTTATAGATATGTTAAAATGCATGCAAAACATTTTGTTTTGATGGTGAAAAGCAAAACTAAAAATTTTATTTGTTGATGAAAAATGGCACCTACTGTGTCACTGTTCTTCTCAGACTTTAGACGGCTTTCTGTTTGTTGTTGGCTCTGATGGGAAAATCATGTACATCTCTGAAACAGCATCAGTCCACCTCGGCTTGTCCCAGGTAGTTTTTTCCTTGCATTTCCTACACTGCTATACATTTATTTAGTTTATTTTAAAAAACGTACTATAAATCCTGAAATTTACCCTAAATTTAAAAAATAATTTTCCCACACAAATACTATTACTATAATTAGCCAACATTTTGTATCTGTAGGTTTGTTTGTTTGGCTTGATCTGTTATTGTTTAGTATGAAAATGAACACCACACTGCCAAAGAGAAATATTAGCTGCTTCAAATGTGCATGTTGTAGGTTGAGCTAACAGGAAATAGTATATTCGAGTACATCCACCCATCAGACCATGATGAGATGACAACAGTACTAAGTTTTCAACAGCCACCTCATCATCACTTCTGTTCAGGTACCTCAAGCACTCACAGTTTATGTTGCTCTGTAAATTTAGTAAATGCTTGTGTTTTTTTAAGGTTCTCAATTTAATGTATAAGACTGTTCATGATAATGTAACAATTCAGGTGGCAAGATGAAAGCATCTGAAATTGATTTAATTTTGCTTACTAGAAAGTAAAATCCCTGCACACAGCATATCCCCCACAATCTGTTGAGTGTAGAGCAACACGCCTGCTTCTATACACTACTCAAAAAAATAAAGGGAACACTTAAACAACACAATGTAACTCCAAGTCAATCACACTTCTGTGATATCAAACTGTCCACTTAGGAAGCAACAATGAGTGACAATCAATTTCTACATGCTGTTGTGCAAATGGAACAGACAACAGGTGAAAATTTTAGGCAATTAGCAAGACACCCCCAATATAGGAGTGGTTCTGCAGGTGGTGACCACAGACCACTTCTCAGTTCCTATGCTCTCTGGATGATGTTTTGGTCACTTTTAAATTTTGGCAGTGCCTTTACTCTAGTGGTAGCATGAGATGGAGTCTACAACCCACACAAGTGGGTAGTGCAGCTCATCCAGGATGGCACTTCAATGCAAGCTGTGGTAAGAAGGTTTGCTGTGTCTGTCAGCAAAGTGTCCAGAGCATGGAGGCGCTACCAGGAGACAGACCAGTACATCAGGAGATGTGGAGGAGGCCGTAGGAGGGCAGCAACCCAGCAGCAGGACCGCTACGTCCGCCTTTGTGCAAGGAGGAACAGGAGGAGCACTGCCAGAGCCCTGCAAAATGACCTCCAGCAGGCCACAAATGTGCATGTGTCTGCTCAAACAGTCAGAAACAGATTCCATGAGGGTGGTATGAGGGGCCAACGTCCACAGGTGGTGGTTGTGCTAACAGCCAAACACCGTGCAGGACATTTGGCATTTGCCAGAGAACACCAAGATTGGCAAATTCGCCACTGGCACCCTGTGCTCTTCACAGATGAAAGCAGGTTCACACTGAGCACATGTGACAGAGTCTGGAGACGTCTTGGAGAACATTCTGCTGCCTGCAACATCCTCTACCATGACCGGTTTGGCAGTGGGTCAATGGTATGGGGTGGGGTGCCATTTCCTTGGGGGCCCCACAGCCCAGAGGTTGCCTGACTGCCATTAGGTACTGAGATGAAGTCCTCTGACTCCTTGTGAGACCATATGCTGGTGCGGTTGGCCCTGGGTTCCTCCTAATGCAAGACAATGCTAGACCTAATATGGCTAGAGTGTGTCAGCATTTTCTACGAGAGGAAGGCATAGGTGCTATGGACTGGACCACCCATTCCCCAGACCTGAATCCAATTAAGCACATCTGGAACATCATGTCTCGGTCCATCCATGTTGCATCACAGACTGTCCAGGAGTTGGCGGATGCTTTAGTCCAGGTCTGGGAGGTGATCCCTCAGGAGACCATCCCCCACCTCATCAGGAACATGCCCAGGCGTTGTAGGGAAGTCATACAGGCACGAGGAGGTCACACACACTACTGACCCTCATTTTGACTTGCCTGTAGTGTGTTTTTCCTTTTAGTTTTGAGTGTGACTCCAAATCCTGACCTCCATGGGTTGATAAATTTGATTTCCGTTGATAATTTGTGTATGATTTTGTTGTCAGCACATTCATCTATCTAAAGAACAAAGTATTTATTAAGAATATTTAATTCATTCATATATAGGATGTGTTATTTTAGTGTTTCCTTTATTTTTTTAAAGCAGTGTCGTTTGAATAAGCATACGTTGTGTTTTTTATATTAGATCAAATTCCAATTAAATCTGCTATGTAACATGTGTCATGGTAGAAGGAAAAACTATACCAACTTCTACATGGTGTTGCAGAAACACAATAAAAAACATAAAGGGGATATTGTGTGTATGTGACTCAGGCCTTTTGTTTTTATGCTCCAGAATATGAAATTGAACGATCCTTCTTTTTGAGGATGAAATGTGTCCTTACCAAAAGGAATGCAGGACTGACATGTGGAGGCTATAAGGTATGTGTAGCATGTTTTCCTTTCCTGTAATTTGTGATTTCTCCCAGCACTACCGGTTACCTTCACTAAGGAGGTTATGTTTTTGCCAGGGTTCGTTTAAGTCCTGAGCAACACTCTAAAAAGGTATCGATGGATTTTGATGAAATTTTTAGGAAATGTCTGCAATGGAACCAGGAACAAGTGATTAGAATTTGGGGGTCATTACAAAAAAAGTGATTTTCGTGAATAACTACTGCACTAATAATGATGTCAGTGGGAATCCACCCTGTTAAAATTCTAGCCTGTTATGTTTTCATGGTCAAGGAATCTAAAAAGTTAGAATTAGATTGCAACTTTGGGGTGGGGGACTGAGCTGCCTTGGCAAAGGTCTGCGCTCTCTGGGTGCTTTTCTAATTGTATATGAGATACTAATGCTGTCATGAGATAAAAAAAACTTTGAGATTAATTATGATCTGTAATTAATTTAATGAATCTCTTTTTTTAATCTCAGCTAATAATTGCTGAGAAAAGCCCTCATCTTGAGGTATTTTGTTTTAAATTCTTTCCATTATTGTGATAGAACAAAGGTTTGATACATGTAATTAAAAAAACTGGCTTTATGAAGTCATTTATTGTATTTAACAGAGTTGAACAAATGCAGTCCTAGCCCTTTACATTCTGCTGTTTTTGTGACTAGTCCCAAGTGGCGCCTTCAACCTTCTGCTTAGAGCATGCTCGATTAATTAGCGTTCTGGATGCAGTGGGGTAAATATCTTCTCTGAGTGCATCTGTATTGCTGGTTAAAACAACACATAATATGCGCATTATTTTTGATACCAATGGCTTGCCATACCAGTGGACCCGGGCAGCCGGGTGTAGCTGCAGTGTGCGGTGCAGACTGGTTGCCTGCTGTAAGCTCTGAGACGGGAGAGCGCCCCCCGCTGCTCGGTGAGAAGAGTAACAGCGTTACATGCTTTACCCAAAAGTTTTCAATAACCCCATAAAAATTTGCTAGATTTGCCGCTAGTTTTCTTTTCTTTTTGGAGAAAGAATTGCTAAAGGGGTCCAAAAACTTGCCAAATATAGCAAAGTTGGCAACACTGTCTGCAACTCACCGTTCCTCCTCACCTCGCCTTCCCCACCACTATGGAAGCCAGTCATCTTCTGATGAGTTTATAGCCAACCGATGTCCACTTTAGGGTGTGGTTAACCCCGAACAACTCAATCACAAGAAGCCCAGTGCAAAAACGTGTTTTTTATTTAAAGGGAACTCGCATGCAGAAACTGTCAAATTAAAGATTAAAAATTAGATTAACGCGATTAAAAAACATAGCGCGCTAATTATGGCTGTAATAATTGATCGCGATTAACGCAATAATTTGACACCCCTATGAGATACCTTAAACATTATCTAGCTCTCTGACCTATGAGACTGTGTGCATAAAGTTCAAGGAACCTTGTAATGCCACAGCAAAGAGTTGAGACACCAGTTTCAACACCGCAATAAAAGTATTTAAAATTATAAAAGAACTCTGAGTCTGCCGATACCTGCCAAGACAGCTCAGGCCTACTCCCAGACAATGATCCGGATCAAATCAAATCAAACTTTATTTATAAAGCACTTTTAATAAAACAATTGCAGCTCAAAATTCTTTACAGAATTAAAATGACCCCACAAAGACCACATTCATATTCCTCCACCACATAATTAAAAGCATGATCACAGTTATACCCCCCCTACCCCAAACCCAATCTTCATGCGCGCACACACTTAAGGGCAGCAATGTAAAGGACATTGGGCTGAGTACAGATAGGCCAGGTAAGGAAACACCATCAAAGGAGCCATCTGCACCGGCAGCATCACATCAACTGCAGCAGCCAAGGCACTGACCCAGGGCACTCGGACGAAGCAAGGCCGAGACCCCCACCTCCACCCAAGCGCTACCTGGAGAGCACGAAGACAGCCACAGCTTACCACCTCTCCCGAGGCAGAGGGCTACCATAGAGGAAACACTGGAAGGAAGATTAAAATAACAGGTTAAAATATAAAGATAGGGGCGTTGCGTGGCCCAGTGGTTTGGGACGGGCGCCCCATGTTCGACTCCGGCCCAGGGACATTTGCCGAATGTCTCTCCCCCCACTTCTCTCCCCTTTCTGTAAGCCTATCCACTGTCAATAAAGGCCACTTTGGGCACAAAACCTTTAATATATATATAAAGTTAAATAGTGGATAAATATAATAAGATTAAATAACAAAAGACAGATCAAATTTAATAAGTAAAACATGCACGAGCAATTAAACAGATAAATAATAATCAATTAAAAGCTAGGCTAAAAAGGTGAGTCTTGAGTCTGCTCTTTAAAACAAAGTTCTCTGCAAGCCTGAGGTCCTCCAGCAGCCTGTTCTAAGGTGAGGGCCATAATAATGGAAAGATGCCTCGCCATGAGCGTGTGTCCTGACTGTTGTGCCACAGATGGGTAGGATTTGGCTATGAATAATTATGAATAATTGCTTAGGGGAATTATTAATAAGATTAATAATTTTATGTAAAAATTACCAAATTTGGGGCACCACCTGGATTCCAGGAATATCAATAGCGTCTCAGCCTCACTTTTAGGTTAATGGTTACCTGCCTGATAAGGCTGAGAAAATAAAACAATAAATGAAGGAATAAGTTCTTGACGTTTGAACAGCAAGTTACTACACATGTAGGTGAAATAACGTTTTCCAAAATACAAGAGTTTATTACAAAAATAATTCAACTTTCAGTTCAAATGCTTTAATCAACAAACTCAATAAGCTAGTAACACAAAACTAAACCATTATGAAAAAGAATAATAATAATTAAACTAACACCCAAAAGTAAACAGTAAAAGTGATAAATATGCAATGAAGTAGAAACAATAACCAATAAAATGATAATCATGTCACAGTTCACAATGAATATTTTTTGCTTAAAGATCAAGGCTTGCTTAAAGTTCATCAAATGAACGGTTTTGGGAATGAAGCTAATTTAGTTTGACACTAATTGTGGTTAGTTTAAGACTAATCAGCACCTTCTGGTTTATTTTCAAACCACCAATTCACGATGCAAAGCAAAAGTGAAGGGAAACATTCCTTTAGAAGAAGTAATGTTTCATTAAACCATCTGCTAAATTAGAAATCAATAACCTTTAGAGAATTGATTCTGTTTTATGGATCGGTCCCACAGTGATTGATCTAATTTAATATTTAGACTCTATGTTGACGTTCTCCAGGTTGCTCCGTTGATGATGGGGAAAGCTCAAACAACGTTAGCCGGTAGATAGCTGCGGTCGGTTACCAGTGGAAGGCCTTATGGCTGTTGGATCGCGGGTAGCAGCCTTTAGCTGGGACGGCTTGGCTAAACAGCGATCAGCTCCACCTTCCTTCACTGACAGTACCTTTTTCCGCAGCTTTCCAGCACAGCATTCATCCCACCTAGGTGGGTGTAATGGCTTCAGTTTGGACACGGCTCTGCGGCATGCAGTAGCTTGTTAGCGGCTCCCTTCCTCACGGCAGCATCTGTAATTCAGAAAGCTTCTGCAGGGCTCAGGGCAGAACATTGGGGTTTATCTCATCTGTGGTTTGCGATTCACCTGATCGATCAGCAGTCTTTGTCGTCCTTGGAGTGAGTTTCTCCCAGAAACTCGAATCCTTTCCCCTTGCCAGCAAAGGAAGGATTTCCTGGGGTCTGTCCTGGCACTGTCTGGCCGAAAGCCCAAGCAGAAGAGAGCTTGCTTCAATGACCAGATTCCCTATAAAAGCTCTTGTCCTCTTCTTCTACTGTTGGAGCTAGAATGTGGGTTAGCGCCACCCAATGGCTGTGTGTGTCCCAACTTGACTTTAGGGATGACAAGGAGACGGCTGCCACAGGAGCACAGAGACCACCAAGGTTCATATGGTAAAAGCAGTTCTGAAAGATAAGAATGCCCAAGACCATTAAGACACTTACAAACCCTTAAAAGAACCTTGGACTTGATCCTAAGACATACGGGGAGCCAATGCAATGAATTTACGACAGGTGTAATGTGCTCCACTTGTAAAGAAGGATTAAATGACAGTGATTGTAGTTTTGGTAAAAGTTTCTCTCTCTGAGCCTCAGGACAGATGACAAACTTCAGTTTTGTCCTGGTTGAGCTGGAGAAAGTTTTCCACCATCCAGGATTTGATGTCTAAAATGCAGTTAAAGAGTGCATCCATTGGCCGTGTGCCATCGGGAGACATGGCGATGTACAACTTTGTAACGTCAGCATAACTGTGAAACTTCACTCCCATGTTTTCCAATGACACTACCAAGAGGAAGCATATAAAGGTTAAAAAGCACTGGGTCTAAAATTGAACCTTGGGGCACACCACATGTAATCTTGTGTACCTTAGAGGAGCAGGTATCTAAACTTACCATAAAAGTCCTGTCTGTGAGATAGGGTGTGAACCATTTGTGAACAGCAGCAGAGAGGCCAATCTGTTTTAAACGGGTTAAAAGAATAGTGTGGTCCACTGTATCAAAGGCAGCGCTTAGATCCAGTAGAACCAAAACTGTCACCCTCTGTGCATCATAGTTTAACGTAAAATCATTTAAAGGTGCCCTGCCACACAAAACCGTTTTTACTTGTATTTTTTTTAATGTGTTAGGTCCATATGTGTTTGTGTTATGTCGTGAATGTGAAAATGAACTGCTACATCCTCTGTCAGCTCCAGCCAATAAAATGAATAAGTGGAGAAATTAGACCAATTACAAAAGCTCGTCAGTTTGACGTGGAAGTGATTCGTTACTAATTACTATTCATGACCTCTCCCACTTGAGACGTGCCCACAGAATTCGTGTAGCTCAGTGAGTTTTCCTATCCAGCAATTGCCTAGGGCAATTATTAATAAGAATAATACTTTTATGTAAAAATCACCAAGTTTAGGGGCACCACCTGGGGGATTCCAGGAATATATATAGCCAAATTGTTCAGTCTCAGTTTATGTTTATGATTACCTGCCTGATAAGGCTGAGATAAATTAAACAATAAATGAAGGAATAAGTTCTTAAGCTGTGGACATTAATTGTACGCATCAATCCAAGTAATCTCAGACAACTTCTCTTTAAGTTAAGGGGACTTTATTTAGAAAATAGCTCAACCTTACAGCCAAACATTTAATAAATTTATCCTATCTATTCTAAAGCATGCAACTACTACTACAGATCTTAGAAAACAATAATAGGTTAACATTGAACACAATTAACATGAAATGAATCAGTGAGAACAGTTGAGGTTCGGGTCAGAAAAGGAGTGGGTGGCCCTCACTCCAGGGGGCTCAGCTAAGATAGCCTGTGGGACAAAGAGTCATAAATCTCAGCTCTGTGCCAAGATGGAGACCTGCACATGGAGTCTAAGAAAGGGGTCATAAAACTAGCTTTGGCTAAAGGAGCACATGGGCTGGAACGTCCATTTGGAAGGCCTCTGCTTTACCAACAGACTAAAGACAATGGAGTTAAACTTTTCAGCTAAGACCAGCTAACGCAGGCCGGACCGAGCCCGACTCAGCCGACCGAGTGATCAGAGAGCGAGAGAGAGAGAGGAAAAGAGAGGGGAAAAGAAAGGAAGGAAAAAGAAAGAAAGGCGTGATCCACTCAGGATAAAACAAACCGTTTCAAACACAGAAAATACAACTCAAACTTATGTGTGTGGCGACGCAAAAATGAGCAAAACAGGTACAGCACTTAAAAACACTTTAAACCAACAATGAACGAGATCTAACTCGTTAAAACTCTATTTTCTCTATTTATCTTTGCCCAGACACAATATTAGTATAAATGAACCGGTTCAGTCCTACTTTGCTTTGAAAGAGGTCCAGTCCACTAGGAGGAGGGCGTATTGTGTCCGTAGTTGAGCAAGAAAAGGAAGAGTTATAAAAAAAGAACCCTGCAAAGGATTTAAGGACCGTGTGGCCCAAATGCAGGCTGGTTAGCCTGGAGATCGATGTCTAACGAACTGTCTTGGAACAGTTCTGATATAGATAGATACACGAACAGGATGAGCACTTCGAAGCTTAGAAATGAGTTCTTCCCGGTCCAGTGGGTCAGAACAAAAGAGAATCTTCACCGGTGAGATGTCCTCTGTTTAGCCTGAGTTTCTCTTTGAAACTTCTGGTTTGAGAACATTTGAAATGGGCGGAACTCCCACTTCTTATAGCCCTTTGGCCATGATGTCATCGTTGATGTCACCAATAATGTCACCATTGGTGGCCACGGACCAATAGGAGTGTGTTGGGGGTCACTGCTAGGATTGCTGGGAAATGTGGTCTGCTCAGTCCATCTTTGAAATGGCTCCCAGCCATCCAAAAGTCTGTTCAGTTCATCTTATTAGAAAATTGAATCACAACAGGGAGACTTCATCACCTTTGGGGTGTACAGCAAAGGCTTTGCGACACGGTTGCGGTTGAAGCCTGGAGCAGTGCCATCGCGTCAGTCTACGGCCAGTCCACAACCCGTAAGTAAAACTATATTGTCAACTCAAGAAAATGCTATGTTATACAGGTTTATTGCACTCGCTAGCCTAGCAGGTTTTATTTTAATTTGGACAATGCATGCCATAAAGCTAAAATTATTTGATAACAGCTGTTGCCAAGCTGTCATGTTATGGAGGAAACCGACGCAAACAGGGTCGGATTATGTTAGCAGAAGCCCCTGGGCACAAAATGTTCAAAGGGCCCCCTCGCCTAAACCTGAAGAAGCCATTTCTGCCGCGATTCCAGAAGATAGTAAACAAAGTTCCTCTAGCCTTGTTGCGCTGGGTGAAGGAATAGCCATGCTCTCATATCCTAGCAATTAGCCAATCGGAGTCAAGCAGCTTAGCTCATTGAATATTAATGAGAACTGGCGCAAATCGAGCTGAGTCTTCCTGCAGGCTTTAATGCTGGAAGCTAGAATGGCTTGAAACAAGGTAACCGAGGTGTTTTTTCCACCAAACATTTTAGAGTCCATGGTAAACTTCAGAAATTACCAAAAAAGTAATAAAATACATGTGGCAGGGCACTTTAAAATCTTCAAAAGGGCCATCTTGGTGCTGTGGTTCACCTTAAAACCAGACTAAAATTTCTGCAGGTCATTGTGTACATTAATAAAATCATTATTGTTGGGACAACTGTGGCTCAGGAGTGAGGAGTTCGTCTTGTAACCAGAGGGTTGCCGGTTCGAGCCCCCGCTCTGTCCGTCTTAGTCGTTGTGTCCTTGGGCAAGACACTTCACCCTTCTGCCTACTGGTGGTCTGTCAGTGTGCCCCAGGGCAGCTATGGTGGGTGAATGACTGAATGTAGTGTGAAGCGCTTTGGGGTCCTCAAGGACTAAATAAAGCACTATACAAGTACAGGCCATTTACCATTAAGCTGAATTAAAACAAGCTTTTCTAAAATTTTGCTTAAAAATGGTAAGTTAGATACTGATCGAGGATTATTAAAATCATTTAAATCTAAATTGCTCCTCTTCAACAGGGGTCTCACCGCCGCCCCCTTAAAGGCGGCAGGAAAGACCCCCGTCTGAAGGGAGCAATTCATCAAGGTTAAAATCTAATCTCTAAAAGATCCATAAAATTGCTTAAAAAAGAGGTTGGAATCGGGTCTAAAAGACATTTGGTAGGCCTCAGTGAGGAGAAAGACATATGCTCAGATTTATCTAATACCATGTTACTTTGAGAAGATAAAATATTACATCTGATCGTGTCTACCTTCCCTCTGAAGTGGTCCGTGAACTCCTCACAAAGAGTGTTTGAGGGGGTTTTCTGAAATGCATTAGTAGCACAGTTAGAAATTGTCAGTGGTGGAAAAAATAATTTTTTGATCATTTTTATGATCAGAGATGAATTTCTTTCATTTCTTACTGTATTGTAAGTAACATACAGTACGTATTGTATGATTTGAGAAGTTCTGTGTATATTTGATGGTTTATTGTGATTTTATTTTTCCTACATTTTCTCTCTGCCACTCTGCAGATCTTCTTTTGTTTTTTAAGGTTGTCATGTCTCCACGGCGCAGCAAGTTTGGAGTTTGAACTTATAACTTTTAGTGGAGGAAGCGGGTCGAGAGCGGATTGAAGCCGACTGTTAAAATCATTGACAATAAAATCACAAGGGGCAGGTAAAGCAATAGGAGCTATCTTTTCAAAAACTTCAAGAAAACCTGCAGCCATTTCAGGAGTTAGATGACGCCTCATGATGGTTCTCACGGAGGTCTCCCGCTGGATAAAACTGGTGATGTTAAAAAACATGCAATAGTGGTCAGACTCAGACAGCTAAGTCAACAACAGAGGACACACTGGTCGACAGGCCATACATCATGACCAAGTCCAGGGCGTGTCCTCTGTTGTGAGTCGGCTGCATGATATTTTGACTAAAATCCATAAAATTTAGAATATTTAAAATTAAGCATCTAAAAGGTTATCCACATGTAGATTAAAATCCCCAGCTAAAATGATCTTTACATATGGTTGTGCAGAATTGATAAAAATTCTGAAAATTCTTGAATAAAAGGTTTGCTCTTTTTGGGATGTCTATAAACTGTGATGTATAAAATCTGAGGAGTATTAAAAACAGTTGCAGTATATTTAAGTGTGGTAAAATTGGCAAATAAAACAGGTTTAGCAGAAAGCCTTGATGAACTTATAAAAGCAGTACCGCCTCGTCTTTTGCTACTCCTCATGGAATAAGTGAAGTTAAAGTTTGGTGGAGAGTCCTCTAAGAAAAACAGGGGCATCTGCAGTCAGCCACGTTTTCAACCGTAATCTGTAACTTTTTGAGTTATGTTGCTAACTAACGGACAATTCAATTGACAACAGGCACAAGAAATGTAATTTCAATTTAATCATACATACATCCCAATCAAACAAACCCTGGTGAAAACATAACCTCCCTTGTGGAGTGGTAAAGAATCAAATAAAATTCAACAATGTGTAAAAAAAAAAAAATCTGAATTCCTTTCTACCCTGCAAATAAAATAATTTAATATCTATGCCTCGTCATGCAGGTATTCATAAGCAGTAACAGAACAATTTGGCTTTATTTCCGGATATTCAAATGGAGCCCCGACCTGGTAATTTGGATCTAAATGACTTTTGTTGCATGGATTTGGTATTTATTAATAATTATTCATAGCCACACCAAACCATTTGGATTGCAGAAGCATTACTTTGGAAACCAACGTGTTTTTGTACCAAAAACACTAGACTCTAAAATTGCTTATACAGGGGATGGATTAACCTTAAAAGCAACCCAGATGCTGCATACTTCCACAGCAGGAAGTATGGAGAAAAAGAAATGCCTTTGTGGACCTTTTTCTAGAGCTACAAAACACACTTAGAGCAGACAGCTAATCTCCCATGACCACCTCAGCAATTCTGACCAAGTAAAGATCTGGTCTACTAAAATCGTCCTGGTTAGGAAGAACTAGGAATGTGTGGAGATTCCTCCTTTCACACTTTAATAAATTCAGTAAATTGTAATATTAGGCTCATTTGTCAGATCAAAAGTACCTTTTGGGTAAAAACAACCTACAGGCATTAAACATGCTCTTCATTAAGCACATATTTCTAAATAAAACTTTTTTTTGTAATAGTACAGATCTTAGATGTCATGTTTTCAATAGCTGAACATTTTGAGAAGATTTTATATTAATCTGTATTTAAAAAAAGGTAACTCACTTAGTAACTCACCTAGTTAATTGAGTTACAGAAATAAATGAACTTTTATGTTTTAATGTTCTTATTTATTGAATAACTTTATATTTCCTAACCCTGTTTGAGTACCAGAGATACTGGGTTATTCTGGCCTGTACTAAATCCTATATTTTGTTAAAGACATTTTTTATCTCCAGTCATATTTTCACACTTGTACCTATTTTTTTTCACTTTGTTCTAAAGGTTCATTGGATTCTGTCAACTCACCCCATATCTAACATAAAACAACATATGTATGTTCTTTATCAACTATACTATGAATTAGTATATGGAATAGTAGAGTTCTTAGTAGAGTTGTTTTTTCCATATTCTGTTTTCCATGCACTGTTAGAAAATATAGCTGTCATTATTTCTGGAATGGTTTGTGCCTTTTTTTTTCTGAACAAACAATTGAATTAGTTTGGCATCATCATAACACAATCCAGTTTGATGAGCAACTGGCTGACTTTTCCTTTTTAAAATCTCTAATTTATCGTCCTTTCAATTATCTCTACTTACCCTGAGATTAGGCCAATATTAATCTAACCATTTATCCCTTGTTTGAGATTTGCTCCTTATAAACTATGATGGTTGTGGTTAACGTGGAGAATACAATGGCATAGTAGAGCTGTCATACTGTTGTGTTTCCTAGGTGATCCATTGCAGTGGCTACCTGAAACTGCAGCTACACATGACTGAGAAGACACTGTATGAATGCTGTTATCAGAGTGTGGGTTTGGTGGGAGTCGGTCACTCCTTTCCCCCCTGTGGGATCACTGAGATAAAACTTCACAGCAACATGTTCATGTTTCGCGCAAACCTAGAATTAAAACTAATCTTTTTGGACATGAGGTAGGAGACATATTTGCTGTTTATTACAGAATCTCACTGAGACATGTAAAATGTTCTTTTATATAACTGTTTTTAAATATCGGCTTTGCTTTTCAATGTCTAACATGTGTCCTCTCTGCTGTGCTGGAGCCAGGGTTGCTGAACTGACAGGCTATGAGCCTCAAGATCTGATTGAGAAAACCCTCTACCACTTTGTTCACACATGTGATGTTCTACACCTACGCTATGCACACCATTTACGTGAGTTCTCTAAATCTCTAGAAAATGTTTCAGTTTGGTAGCAATTAAGTGATACCTAAGGCAGAATGGTTATTTTCTACTTTAGGAACTTGAGAACACAAATAATGTTGGAACTCTGAAAATAAAACAGGTGGGGATTCCACTGCAGTAACCTATTTCTTTTACTCGACTGGCCTAGTTACAATCAAAGCCTGGGTTTCAGGTAGTCTTGCCTCAAACCCACCAGAGTGAAGTTTTGTGGTGTGTGTGTGTGTGTGGGGGGGGGGGGGGGGGGGGGTGGGTACTGCCTTACAAGTTAAATAGTCTAACTTATATTTTGTGGTTGTATCCCAGTTTAAAAACCTATACAGTGGTTGTACAATAGGAGTAATTGGTATTTTTGATTAATGGCATTCAAGCCCAGCCAATCATCACAACAAAGTGTTTTACAATTTTTACGCGCAAATACATAATTAAAATCAAACTCTTAGCAGAATCAATATAATTAAATGGAATTGGGTTGTCAGCAACCATGGGGGTGGAGTGTTTGTAGTTTCGTCAAAGCCATTTTTTTAGGGTTGCAAAAAAATAAATTATATTCAAAAATACTTTGTTGTAGATCATGATGGCTGTGGACAGGAAGAATTTCTTGAAGCGGTCTGTGTTGCAGCGAAACTGAAGGAGCCTCCAACTGAAGACACTTTGTTGTAGGATAGTCTAATGAAGAGGATGCTCAGGGTTGTCCATAATGTTATTGATTCTTATGAAGAATCCTTCTTTGCATCATCATCTCTATTGGTTCCACAGTAGTGCCAAGAACAGAACCAGCCTTCTTTATCAAGTTGTTTACCCTTTTTAAGTCCCTGGCTCTAATGCCGTTACCCCAACAGATGACGGTTGAAGAGATTACATTCTCCACAACAGACTTGTAGATGATATGCAGCATTTTGTTGCAAACCTTGAAGAATCTAAGCCTCCTCATGAAGTAGTCTGCTCTGTCCTTTCTTGTAGAAAGACCTTGTTGTAGATCATGATCACTCTTCAGTCTCCAGTCCAGTCTGTTGTCCAGGTTAGCTCCAAGGTATTTATACTCCTCGAAGACCTCCACTTCTTCTCTCATGTTGCAAATAACACTTAACTCCAAGGCATTTATACTCCTCAAACACCTCCACTTTTTCTCTCATGATGCAAATAACTTGACTTAACTCTGTTTCTTCTGAAATCTACAATCATCTCCTTTGTTTTTTTCACGTTTAAGGTAACATGATTGCTTCCACACCATTACACAAAGTGGATGCAGAAATCCATTATAGAGGTGGAAGATAGAACATCTGAGGTGAACCTGTTGAAGGATGTATTCAGTTCATTGGCTCTGTATTGGCTTCCATCTATCCAGTCCTTCTTGTGCTTGAAGCATGTGATCCTCTTAATCCCTGACCAGACATCTCTTATATTGTTCTTCTGCAGTTTGCTCTCCAGCTTCTTCCTGTATGCCTTCTTACTTTATCTGATCTTGACTTTAAGTTGCTTCTGTATACTCTTCAATAATTCCTTGGGTCTCCCTCACTGAAAGCTATTTTTTCTTGTTCAACCGTTACTTTAGGTCACTGTTGATCCAGGGTTTGTTATTAGGGAAGCATCTTACTGTTCTAGTGGGGATGATATTGTCCACACAGAAGTTTATATAGTCAGTCACACACTGCCATGGGATTAATGTCCTATCCATGTGCTCGGCCCATTTTTTTTTCTCACAGTTCTCCTTGTCACAGGTTGCCTCTGAACAAGTGGTTTATATTCTGAGCAGAGAAAAACAAGATTATGATCTGTTTGTCCCAGAGGAGGTCTTGCTTTGGACATCTGGACAAAATAGGCAGCATTGTGAGGATCATGTTCTTTGATTTCTCCAGTGCATTTAATATAATTCAGCCCGATTTGCTTTGTCAGAAACTCTTGAAGACACAGGTTGAGCCCTCAATAATCGCCTGGATCAATGTGGTCTGTTTGTTAGGTAGTCACTTGACAAACACACCACAGTATGTCAGACTGAAAGATTGTATGTCAATCCAGTACAGGAGTACCACAGGGGACCATACTCTCACCATTCCTTTTCACTCTGTACATCTCAGACTTCCAGTACAAATCAGAGACTTGTCATCTGCAGAAATACTCAGATGACTCTGAAATTGTCGGTGTATCAGAGATGGACAAGAAGCTGAATACAGAGAGCTGGTGGAGCGCTTTGTGACATGGTGTGGAAACGATCATCTTACCTTGAATGTGAACAAAACAAAGGAGATGATTGTAGATTTCGGAAGAAGCAGGGATAAGTCAAACACGGTTTCCATAATAGGAGAAGAAGTAAAGGTGGTTGAGGAGTATAAATACCTCGAAGTTCACCTTGACAACAGACTGGATTGGAGACTGGACAGTGAAGCAGCCTACAAGAAGGGGCAAATCAGACTGTACTTCTTGAGGAAGCTTAAGTTCTTCAAGGTTTCCTGCAAGATGCTGCAAATCTTCTACAATTCTGTTGTGGAGAGTGCAATCTCTTCAGCCATCATCTGTTGGGGTAATGGCATCAGAGCCAGAGAATTGAAAAGTCTCAATAACCTGATAAAGAAGGCTGATTCTGTTCTTGGCACTACTGTGGAACCACTGGAGATGGGGAAGAGGAAGCAACGTCCCAAAAAAAAAAATTCAATATGTAGCCAACTGAGCCACTCTAACATCCTGCCACCCAGAACAGCGCGATTCTAAAATATATTGAATTTAAACACGTAATGTTAGGCTGTGGTCCTGTGCAAATATTGGGGGTCCACTGTATTTGCTAAAGTGCACCTCCTACCTTTATTATGTTTCCAAAGCAGCACAACTCTGACAGAGGGAGAAGTGACCCTCTTAGCATAGGTTGACATTCATCTATCCTCTATACCTGCTTGATCTGCATGATCGCAAAGGGCCCAGCGGTCATTGGGGAAGAGGCCCTGGACAGGTCGCCAATTGTTCACTGGACAGTTTTCAGTTTTCTTAATATACCATCCATATCCTTACCATTACAGGGTAAGGGGGGTTGGCTGGTGCCCATCTCCATCAGTCATTGGTTGAGAGGCGGGTATGATTGCAAGTCCATCACAGGGCAGCACACACGCACACCTACGTCTTGCTATCCTTGTGTTGACATTGTATTGACTTCCATTGATTTTACTATGCCTAACCCAGACACTTTCCCTAAACCTAACCATTACTGATACATGCCTAACCCTAACCTAAACCTAATTCACACCATACCTCTAAACCTAACTAGTAGAGTTTAATAGCTAGTTAAACATTGTGGGGACCAGGCAAAATGTCCTCACAACTACAAATGTCCACACAAGGGTGGTGGGCTGTCAAAGGTTGGTCCTCACAAGTATAGCTATACATGTACATACACACACACACACGCACGCATACACACACGATTTTGGGATAGACCAATTGACCTAAAGTCATGTTATATGCTTGTGGGAGGAAGCTGGATTACCCAGAGATAACCCACACAGAAGAACAATGCAAACTTTATGCAGAAAGACACCAGGCTGAGATTTTAGTGAACATAATATACACTGAAGAAAACTATAAATATCAAGGTGCTGATTAGACATCATGGATATTGCACAGGTGTGCCTTAGTTAAATTAAAGGCCACTCTCAAATGTACAGTTCGATCATACCGCACAATGCCACAGATGTTGCAACTTTTGAGGGAGCGTCTAATTGTCATGCTGACTGTTGGAATGTCTACTAGAGCTGTTGCCCATGAAATGAATGTTCATTTCTCTACCATAAGGCGTTTCAAAGAATTTGTCAGTACATCCAACGGGCCTCAAAACCGCAAACCACGTATAACCATACAAGCCCAGGACCTCCATATCCAGCATGTTCACCTCCATGATCGTCTGAGACCAGCCACTCGGACAGTTGCTGCAACTATTGGTTTGTGTAACCAAGAATTTCTGCACAAACTTTCAGAAACCGTTTCAGGGAAGCTCAAATGCATGCTCGTCATCCTCATCGGGGTCTGGACCTGACTGCAGTTTATTGTCGCAACCGACTTGAGTGGGCAAATGCTCCCATTCGATGGCGTCTGGCATGTTGGAGAGGCGTTCTGTTCACGAATGAATCCTGTTTTTTACTGTTCAGAGCTGTGTAACGCTCTTTTAAATGAGCTGTGCGCTAATCTGACTTTAACCTTTAAATGGAATTATTGGTGTTCAGAAGAAAGTCCAGCTGCAGAGTCATTGAAATATATGGGCAAAAAGAACTGGGGTGAGATGGTTTTTTGCTCAAAAAGTGTTTTATAATTATTTGCAGTGAGTGAAAATACATATTTTTAAGAAATAAAATTTTGTATTTATAAAGTAGGAAGAAAATAAATTAAGTTCACAAATGTCCTTGGAAATTTTCAGATCAATCCATCCGTCACAAGATTTCTTTTCCTTGTAGAATCCACAATCAGTCAGTTTTCTTTCACAGTTCGATTTGTTCTCTCTAGTAGCTCACCATCCAAGGAAGAATCCAACAAGAAAAAATGCTGGGGCAAACTAAGAAAAAAAAGGGGAAGGAGGAGAAAGAAGGGGGGAAAAAACCATCCACACAAAAAACCTGACCTAAAACAAGGCCAGAAGGAAAACCATTAATCACACTATTTACATATATACAATATCAACATACAACAGAACTTTCCAAACGGTATTTAAATTCTTTAATGAACTTCTATGAAAGTGTATATGCACATTCATCTTTTAATTACGTAATTCTCATTATAAGCTTAATTTAAATTTTCTTTGTTTCCCAAATGTATCAGTTATTCAGCTGAATTCTTTTTTCAAGCACTTTCCTCAAGAAAATAAGTGATTTAATCAAATATCCAAGACAAGAATAATGAAAAAGAAATAAATTATTCTGTCTGATCTCTAGAGAAGGACACTAGAAAAATGTTCCAAGAATTACTGAATCATACAGTTAAAATTGCTGTAGATTATTTAAGTACATTACTCACCAAAGAATAGAGAAAACATACACACGCTCTGACCAGAGTCAGGCAAAAGAAAGGGAAAATCTGTGACGGCAAGTAACAATATTAGTAAAAGAAAACGGTTAAGGTTTCAAATGGGGAAAACAATTGGTGCAGCTTACCAGCACTCCATTTCTTGAGAAGAAATTACTGCCCTTTTAAGATGTCACACACAGTTCAGTTTCTCTTTTCTTCTCGCAGGTTGAGTGACAGAACGGTGGATCAATTTTACCGTCAGATAAAGTCTTAAAACAAGGTTAACACTCACAACACCGAAGACTGGCTGAAAAGAGCTGAACACCCAGAGCAGCTGTGACTGAATGATGATTCAGAGTTCACACCAGATCAACAACAGCTGGTAATCAGTGGGTGCTGGTTCTTCTTAAAGGGTAAAGTCGGCCAAATAAGGAGCTTGCTTCAGGTGCATCAATTATGTTGGTTACAGCTTTGACAATGTGTATGGCGTCGTGTGGGTGAGTGGTTTGCTGACGTCAACATTGTGGATCGAGTGGCCCATTGTGGCGGTGGAGTTATGGTATGGGCAAGAGGCCCGTTATGGACAACAGATACAGGTGCATTTTATTGATGGCATTTTGAATACACAGAGATTCCATGACGAGATCCTGAGGCCCATTGTTGTGCCATTTATTCATGACCATAATACACGGTCCCATCTTGCAAGGATATGTACACAATTCCTGGAAGCAGAACACATGGCCAGCATACTCACCAGACATGTTACCCATTGAGCATGTTTGAGATGCTCTAGATCAGCGTATACAACAGCATGTTCCAGTTCCTGCCAATATTCAGCAACTTCCCACAGCAACTGAAGAGGATTGGACCAACATTCTACAAGCAACAATCAACAACCTGGTCAATTCTATGTGACGGAGATATGCTGCAGTGCATGAGGCAAATGGTGGCCACATCCTGGGTATCCATTCAATAGACTGACTGGTTTTCTGACCAGCGTGCACACATTGTTCAGTGTACATAAACAGAATGGATGTGCACCCCACAGTAGATGCGGGCACCAAAATTGCCAGGTTAATAGAGTTCCTAGAAATTTTATAGTAAATAGGCTGCACAGTTGGTAGCACTGTTGCCTTGCAGCAAGAAGGTCCTGGGTTCGAATCACAGCCTGGGGTTTTCATGTTCTCCCTGTGCATATGTGGGTTCCCTCCGGATACTCTGGCTTCCTCCTACGGTCAAAAAACAATTCAAATTCAAAAATACTTTATTGATCCCTGAGGGAAAATAAGTGTTGTTGCAGCTCATATTAATTCTTTAAAGGAGTCATGACCTTTATTTTTCACTTTTCCACAAGAAAAAAATGTATGTTATGATTGCCTAACAATTATACACTGGCCGGGAAGCCGATATTTAAAAGTGAAGCGTTTGTTTACCCTTGGGTTTGTCAACCAGCCCACGTGCACACGCACTCAAATACGTGATGTTAATATCTGGCCGACTGTTCTGGTGGTAATGATGTTGTCCACACAGAAGTTTGTATAGTCAGTCACACACTCATTCATGCCATTAATGTCTTCTCTTTGCAAAGAGTCATCCAGTCTGTGGTCGCAAAACAACCCTGCAGGGCTTCTTCAGCTTCCGTGACCATTTTATCACAGTTCGTTTTGTCACAGGTTGCCTCTGAACAAGGTTTACATTCTGAACAGAAAAAAACAAGAATGTGATCTGATTGTCCCACAGGTGTGCGGTATCTTTTGATGTGCGCGTCGAGCGTAGGTCTTGTCTCCCAGAGGAAAAACATAGAAATATGGTTATTTTTACATGCAATGTCATTTAAGACACTTTTAACTTTTAAGTTCGAAACATAAACGCCTACAATCAGTCACTTGTTAAAGACCCCGAATTCACATCTCTTTAAACATGCAAATGTGTATAGGCAGCAACATCTAGCTTTTGTAACTACAATGAAAAACTAACCACAGTTGATGGCTGTATCTGCAGTCTTGGGGAATTAGTTTTGATGTTAGGAAGCTGTAAATTGAATATTACCGTTATTACAACCAATATCACCTCATTTCTCTGAATTTAACTTCTCCTCGCAGCACTGTGGTTACGCAGGGGCTTGCGCGCGTCCACACGAGATGTGTGTCCCAGGTGTAACGTCCTGGATGACACCATCTGTTGTTTAAAATTACTTCTACTCCTATCTCCTTTTCTTTTCCCGCTCGTCTTTAGATCTCTCTCTGCCCGTACAGTCAGGAAGCCTGGCAGAAAGACGTTGGAGTCAGGGATATGATCCTGCGCCCACGTCTCAGTAAAACACATAACACTGCATTCCTGATATTCTGGCTGAGTATTTTGAGTATTTTTGTAAGGGCTTGGAGTTCATCCATCTTGTTAGCCAGTGATCTCACATTGCCCATTATGATCGATGGAAGAAATAACTTGAACTTCCTCCTTTTCTGTCTCCATTTTGCTCCTGCTCTGCACCCACGGTCCTCCTTATCAACTCATCAGGGATTTGTGGCTTCAGTTGAGGTATTATTTCAGCTTTTGCGATGTTAATCAACTGCTCCCGGCTGTAAACCACATGGTTACGCATCATAACAAGTTATCAAAAAGTAAAAAATTAACAGCAAAAATCCTTCCAGCTTCACAGTACCAAAAACTAGAAAGTATACAGGTAAAAAAATGTAATCTTCCTCAAGAAAACAGAGGAACCAATGTACAAAAAACATAAACTTAATATGTAGCCAACAGAGCCACTCCAACATGCAGCCACTCAGAGCAGCGCAATTCTAGAATATGATAATATAATATTAGTATTATATTATTATTATTATTTATTATTATTATTAATAATAATAATATAATAATAATATTATTATCAAATATAATAATAATTACAGTTCGATAACATCCATCAGAGGCCTAAGAATACTTCAAGGGCGGATAAAGTGTTTGAAGAAAGAGAGGCCGTGATCTCACATTGACCATTATCTTCTTAAAGAAAGGTCAAGTCAGGCGAGTGAAGGTCAGTGGCAGGAATTAACCCACAGTCCACCGAGAATCTAAACCCCCCCTGTGGCTGAAAGTAATTCAAGCACAACATCAGAGAACATGGAACGAAATCACGTGCAATCTGTTTTGAAGAAGAACATTCAAGGCCATAGACCTAAAGTAAAATGGCCAAAGTCCAACAGCAAGAAAGAGTGGGTGAAAATTGATGCAGACCTGGTCAAGATCCTTGACGGAATGAGAGGAACAGTGGAGAAGAAACTGGAGAAAATGGGTGATATGATCTACTCCTATGGAGCAGAAAGGTTCGGAACAAAAAAGACAGGAAAGAACCCCTCCCAAGTCCAGAAGACAGCAAGAAATCCAGCACCTTGTCAAAGAAAGAAGGGAGCCGAGGAAACAATGGAAGAGAGCCTCAGCGGAGGAAAGAGTGGGCATCGACCTCCTGCAGACAGACCTGAAGGGACGCCTGGGAAGACTGCGGAGAGCTGAAAATCTCAGGACTCGACACAAAAGGAAGGAAAGATCGAGAGCATCATTCTACAAGGATCCATTCAGATTTCTAAAAGGACTCTTCACAAAGGAGAAGAGCGGGTCACTGAAGGTGCCAAAGAGGGAGTTAGAGGACCACCTGAAAAGAACCAACACATACAGCCAAAGATTTGAACAGAGGGAGATACCACCAGACATGCCACCTGTTCCTCAACCAGGTTACCAACTGGATGACAGTGCCCCAAGGTAGAGCGAGGTAGAGGAAGTAGTAAAGAAGGCAAGAGCAGCTTCAGCTCCAGGACTAAATGGAGTTCCATACCGGCTGTATAAAAACTCCCCAAACATCTTACGATTTCTGTGGAGGCAAATGAAGCTGATGTGGACGAAGCAAACCATCCCAAAAGCGTGGCTAAGAGCAGGAGGAGTGGTAATCCCCAAAGAGAAGGATGCCTCAAACATCGATCAGTTCCGCCAGATCAACCTGTATAATATGGAAGGAAAGGTCTTCTTTAGCATTGTTGCTAAAAGAATGGCAAAATACCTGAAGCAAAACAACTTGATTGACACGGATGTGCAAAAAGCCGGCATTCCTGGTTTCTCAGGATGCTTGGAGCACACGAGCATGATCCGGCACCAAATCAAATCTGCCAAAAAGGGAAGGAAGAGACCTGCACCTCTTATTCCTAGACCTAGCCAACGCTTTCGGATCCGTCGCCCATTCTCTCATTTGGAGAGCCTTCAACTTCTTCCACATCTCAAATACAATTACAAACCTAGGAAGAAACTACTTCCATAATTTGCAATTCGGCATCCAAACAACGAATACACAACATCATGGCAATCACTGGAAGTGGGAATAATGGCTGGATGTACAATTTCCCCTCTAGCCTTCACCATGGCAATGGAGGTGAATATTCAAGCTTCCAAATGGGTTGTAAGAGGAAAACGTCTCCAGTCCGGATATCGGCTACCTCTTATTCGTGCCGACATGGATAATATGACCACCTTGGCCTCAACCGTTGCATGTACTAAAAATCTACTGGGAAAGCTCCAGGCCAACATCGCATGGGCACGGATTAAGTTCAAACCCAGTATCAGAGACACTAGTAAAGAGCCCAGGGCGCTGGTACAATGCGAGCCTCAAGGACGCAGAACAAAGTGATCAGCTGAGGGAAGATGCCATCAAAGGTCTTGTCAGTATAGACAAGAGCTCGCTTCCTGGCAAGTTGAAACTGTGGTGCCTGTAATTTGGATTGCTCCCCCGCATGATGTGGCCCCTAACGGTCTACGAGATTCCCATGACCAAAGTCGAGAAGCTGGAGAGGACAGTTCCTACATCAAGAAGTGGCTTGGGCTCCCACGTTGCCTCAGCAACATCGGCTTGTATGGACACGGTGCCCTGGAATTGCCTGTCTCTACCCACACCGAGGAGTTTAAATCCACCAAAGTGAAACTAAACATGACCCTGTCCGAATCGCAGGATGACAAGATCCGAGTGGCTGCTCCCAGACTAGCAACTGGGAGGAAATGGATCCCAACTGAGGCTGTACGGCAAGCAAAATCTGCGCTCAGGCATGGAGACATTGTAGGATAGGTGAAGCATGGAAGAGGTGGGTTTGGATTTAGGACAAGTTGACCTAAAGGCAACACGGTCCCATAGGAGAAAGTTGGTGGTTGCTCAGGTGCGGCAACAAGAGGAGGCAGACAGATGTGCAAAGGCAATCTCACAGTCCAAACAGGATAAATGGACCAGCTGGGAAAACCTGGAACATCGTAAGCTCAAATGGAAGGATCTTTGGGAAATGGAAGAAAGACAAATCAGCTTCATCATCAGAGCCACCTAAGCCAATGGTTTGGAGAAGATCCTTCTTGTGCGCTGTGTCAAACCCCTGCATCACTGAGACACATCCTCACTGGCTGCAAAACCATTTTGTCTCAAGGCCGCTATACTTGGAGACACAAACAGGTCCTACAACAATTGGCGATTACTCTGGAAGGAAGGAGAACTACCAACAACGCTCTCCCTCCTCTAATGCCAAGGCATACAAACATCATCCCATTAGTAGGACTAGGACAACTCTCAGCAAAGCCATCTACAAGAGTGGAAGCAACCCTCCTAGACAATGCCCGGGACTGGAGGATGCAGGTTGACTTAGACCAGAGGCTCACCTTTCCGCCTGATATCATTACAACTAACCTCAGGCCGGATCTGGTATTGTGGTCAACCTTTCAGAAGTCGCTGTTCATTGTGGAATTAACTGTACCATGGGAAGCCGCAGTGGATGAAGCATATGAGCGTAAGAGGCTGAAGTACACTGACATAGTAACAGAGGCAAAACAATGTGGCTGGCGTGCTCAGGTGCATCCGGTTGAGATTGGGTGTAGAGGATTTGTTGCCACGTCTACAGCCAAGCTGCTTAAAAGAATGGGAGTGCGAGGACAGGCCTTCCGAAAAGCCATCAAATCACTTTCAGATGCTGCCGAACGAAGCAGTAACTGGCTATGGATCAAAAGAAAAGACCCCAACTGGGCTCCAAAATGACCAACAAGGGGTATAAGCAGAGGGGGGCAATTCTGGGATGCCAGATGTTGCCGTTAAGCCCTTTGGAGATGTTGTGGGCCTTTCAACAAAACACCAATGAAGGAGGGAGCCCACCTGAAGACCCCTATGAGGCGTTTACCCCCTTCATCCCCACATCTACACCAAGTGCTGATTATCCAGAGGATTGTACTATGTAGTCCTATAAGCTCAACTAACTTTCTGCCTCACTAGGTGTTGAGGTGATAATAAAACAGGTTTGATATTTTTCGCCTCGCGGTGTGAAAAACTCACTGTGTGTGCTCTACGTGAGCTGTGTGATGAGGGAAAATATTTAAGCGACCAATCAAAACGCATCCTCCATTCTCATGATTCGAAGATGGCCCCCGTTTTCACGCCAAAACAATGAATGAACAGAGACAGAGATGGATTTGAATGAAATGCTGCTTCTCATTTTGTTTATGAGGCATCGCCGTTGTCACCGTTTGAAAGTTAGGAAAGTATGGGTTATAGTCGGGTACCCACGAGTTTATCTTCTAAAATGTCATCTTCTCTGTGGGATGCCATTTTGGAATCATGTGAGCGGAGACCACGTTTTGATTAGTCACTTGAATATTTGCCCTCAGCACTCAGCTCATGTAGCGCGCACACAGTGTTTTTTGCCTCAAAAAATATCAAACCTGTTTGATTTTCACCTTAACGCCTCATGAGGCAGAAAACTCACCGAAAATTAGTCGCACACAGCGAGCAAACGGCCTTGAATAACTTTTTGCTCAGCACCTTGCTCTAGTGTGCAGCAGGCTTAATGATGTATGATTGAAATCATAAAAGTAATGCTTGTGCAGATTGTGTTTGCTGACTACAGAGAACAGAGATTCACAGGCTGCCTCTGCATTCGCATAGAGGAGGTCATAAGCCGTTACCGCGATAACATGAGAGAATTCCCAAGGGAGGCTGTAAGGTTGCATGCTAATGGCCAGTAGCTCAATGTCTTTGCTGTGGAGCTGGTCTTTCACAGTGATATGCCCTGGGTTACACCATCAGTCTTTCACAAACATAGTTAGTCCCTCTGGTCAGTCTGGTACCGGATCAGCCCAGCTAGTTCATCCATCTTATTGGTGAGAGATCATTAATTCCCCATAGTAATAGAAAGGAGAGATTGTCTGTATTGTCTCCTTCATTGGCGACGATGCTCCCGTCTCCTCCCGCTCAGTTCACTGGGGATGTCTGGTCTGTCTGCTAGAAGCGTCACTGTAGGTAACATTGCTAGTAGCTGCTCTCCTTTTGTAAATAAGACCGCCACATGCCACAAACTCGGACAAAAATGGTAAAACTTACCAAACCATTGCCAAAACTAGCATGACACAATGGTGCATGCTGGTGTTGGAACTAAATTGTTAGGGGTTACAATAGGAAATAAAAAGAATAACAGTTGGGAAAATTATTATCTTTCCTACCATTATTCTTTTTATTTCCTATTGTAATCTCAGAAGCTCAGAAATGAGCAGAGCTCCTGCAACAGGCTGCCAGTCGATGGGGAGCCATGTCTCAACCACTATTACCCTGCTATTGCTATTACTTCGGATGTTCTACAAAGACCATCAAGAGGGTTCAGTCGTTTTCCTCCAAATACTAAACCTATCTCAAGATTGCAGAGTGAACCCACAATTTTCTTAATGAAAGAGAACCTCATGTGATGTATGGCCACTGTGTCGACTTCTATCCATACCATAAGCCGCTGTGGGATGAGAGGTTTGTGCTGACACGTCTCCAATAAGCCATTCTGAGGCCCTCTTGCGTTTTGGTTTATATTATTTTGAAACTATATTAATACATATTAGGTGACATGGAATGAATAGGCTTACACTCAAAAAATGTGATGGTTCAAAATGATGATGGTCAACAGAAAAATTGAAGTGAAAAACTGCTCGCCCACACTGTTGGAAAATTCTAGTGACCGATAAGAAACATGCAACCATGCCCCCCACCCCTGCCATACAATTACCTGCGGTGTGTGACAAATTCAAACACATGTGCCACCATAACAGAAAAACAATACAAACATTTACTTTGGGTCTTACAATACCGGCCCCCATTTATTATTCCTCAAACAATAATTACAGAATAATCAAGTATCTCAGCTTCTGTCGGTTCCTAAAAACTAGACAAATTATTAATATTTTACAGCCCCATCAACCAATACAGTTACCTATAATGCCTTGGTAGATCTGTGAAGCCAATATTCTGCATGCAAAGAAAAAGCAAGAAACTAAGAAAAATGGCAGTCTAAGTTTTCAAATGTTCTCTGTCTCCTGCAAAAGACAGACGACTTACGGGTGTATTTAGGAATCCAGTCTTTGTCTTGATCCGAAGATGACGAAGAAATCCCTTTTTATGTTTCATTGTCTCTTGAATTCTACCAGTATTCCAGGAATTCCATGGTGCTGAATTGTCAATGATGACCACAATGTCTCCTGGCAGGAAGTTTCGTTGTGGGTTACACCACATCTGTCTTTGTTGCAGATATTCCTGAATCCACAATTTCCAGAATAGATTCAACATATATTGGACTTGTCTCCATCTGCCAAGAAAATATAGGTCATCCTTCTGAAAACATCCTGGTGGAGGTCATAGTGCAGTCTTTAGAAGCAGCAGGTGATTAGGGGTTAGTGCTTCAAGGTCATAAGGATCCGTAGAAGCCTTTGTAATGGGTCAGTTATTCAAAATGGCTTTGGCTTCACAGCGAACTGTCCTGAGATTCTCTTCATCAAATTTTGTAAATTAAAGCTGGAATTGAGGACTTTTCTCACAGATCGTATGAGTCTCTCCCATACGCCGCCATGATGATAACCAGTTGGAGGATGAAAAGTTAATTTTATATCCTTTTGGAGAAGCGTATTATGTATACAACTTTGATTCCAGCCTTTCATCATATCCTTTAGCTTCCGATGGGCTCCAACAAAATTGATGCCGTTGTCAGATCTTAGCTCTTTCACTTGACCACGTCTGGCAATAAAGCAGCGAATGGCATGATAAATGAGTTTGCATCCAGTGATGATGCCATTTCGATGTGAATGCCTCTTGTTGTTAAACATTTGAATATCACACCACAGCACTTTACAATGGTTCGTACTTGCTTTACTGGAAATGGTCCAAAAAAGCCAACTCCGACACCACCTTTCACCGACATAAGTGACAGGTGGTTTATCACGTGTTACCCTGTGTAAGGGTAAGTCTGCCATGTGCTGTTCTCCTGGCGAAGCATCTATATATCGAGACTCAACACATTTGGCCACAATCCTTCTGATTTGTACAGTGACACCTGGAATCCAATGTTTTTGGGGGACTTTAGAAAGCCTGTGATTGAGACCTCCATGACCCACCTCTTCATGGACATGGCGAATGATTAGATTTGAAATGTGCAAGTCTTTAGCCAGAAGAACAGATGTTTCATCTCCTCCAGCGTAGCTGCTCGGTGTAGTCGTCCAACTCTCAATAAACCTTCTTCTAAGATACGATTGAGTTTACGAATGTGACTGGTTGTTTTTAACGTTCATTTCCTTTTTTAAACAGGAAATTTCATATCCAAACTCTTTCTTTTAGCAAAAGGAGATTATAGCCTTTTCAGCATTGTCCAGCTCTTGAACTGTAAGAGTGCCTGTAAAACAAGCTTTCGATTTCTTGCCTGATCATCATTTTTTTCTTCAGGATCATTCTTGACTTCCATCCTTCTTCTACTGTTGTGTAGAAGCATGTCTTTAACTCTTACAATCCATGCTACTGCTCATTTCAAACAAATCCAGGATGATAAATGTTAAATGAAGTGAGAAACAGGTTCAATTTCTTTTGATGGTTGGACGGCATTAACAGTTGTCTTAATTTCCGATTTGATGAAATTTCTTTAACTATGTCAGGGTTGTGAGACCACTCCTCTTGTGTTAACAGAAGAAACAGAGGCCCAGACAACCATGTCTTTTTGTTCTTCAGGTATGATTAAACTGTTTAACCTTGAGAAGCCAAATCTGCTGGATTGCCTTCTGTGTTAACATATCTCCATTGTAAGGCGTTTGAAACCTTAGCAATCTCGAAAACTCTGTTGGCAATAAAGGTGCGGAACCTAGTTGTTTTATTATTGATGTATTTCAGCACCGAGGTGCTATCAGTCCAAAATAGTGAATCCTTCAGTTCCATCTGGAGCTCCTTCTTCCACATCACATTCATTCTGCTTGCTACAGTAGCAGCAGTCAGCTCCATTCATGGAATTGTAACCGGTTTTAACGGAGCCAAGCAGGCTTTTCCCATGACAAATACAGTGTTCATGGGTTCAGTTTGCTTTGACTAGCAAATAAGTTAC
Organism: Valencia hispanica; assembly: GCA_963556495.2. NCBI lineage: Eukaryota > Metazoa > Chordata > Actinopteri > Cyprinodontiformes > Valenciidae > Valencia > Valencia hispanica. Next base: position 43,686,879 of record OY747715.1, read on the forward strand.
TGTTCCATAGCTGTCCTCAGATGCATCCGCAAAATTATGTAGCTGAGCAGTCTTCAATGTTCCAAAACTGTTAGGTTTAAAGCAGTGATTAACCTGGAAATCCTCCAACTTATGGAGATCTTGCAGCCAAACAGTCCACTCCTGATGACTCCATCAGGTAATGCATCGTCCCAACCAATCTTTCTTTGACACAGATTTTGTAGAATCTTTTTAGCAGTAAAGTTTACTGGTGCCAACATTCCCAGGGTGTTGGAAATATTTCTGCAACATAAAAGAGCAAAAATCTCCAGTCAGACGAGAATCAAATTACATGTATGCATGGGAAGAACAGACATCAACTATCCAGGATCAATGTTTTCTTCAAAAAACTGTTCTTCCTCAGCTGCTTTTATTTCTTCACAAGGTTATACAACAGGGCGTATGCAACACAGCCACACCAAACATGTGTGATTTATACCAGTTTGAGCTAGTCAAACAGGAATAACCAAGTACATGTAAACTAGGTATTCAAAACAACCCTCTCATATAACTCTATCTAGACAATTTATCAACCATGTGAGGAAGTTGCACAAATATTTCCGTTATCTTAAGCTCTGTGATGTCAGTAAAGCATACAGATGGTCTTATTTAAACTTTACACAACCAAAATACAGCAACATACACAGTATTACACTTATCAATGGTCATTTATATACAATTTTTCTAACATTTCCCTCCTGTTTATCATTAATAGATCTCATTTAGCTTAGCATCAATTATTATAATTTCAAAAATGATTTTCTACAACAGCATCATAATTCAACTATAATTCACATTGTCCAGTTAATTATGGTCATCCTAATCATCTTGATTGTGTGCTACAAATGCAAAATCTCCATGTTCTTGCACATAGTAGCACTTCTTTGACTGCACGGTCACTGCATTGGTAAGAAGGCTCCTGAGGTAGGGTAGAACACAAGCAATGTAAATAACAATAATACAATTCCAATTTGTACCAGGATTCTCAGCGGAATTTGTTTCCAGCTCCTCGTTAGTAGTCAAGTTAGGAAGTCTCCTTATAATGTTTGATCCTGGTCAATTGCATCTACAATCGCGCAGACATCTCCACTGAAGGCAGTTAGTTGATCTAAAACTAACATATTTACAGAGCCATTAGTCTCAATTCCTGCTTTTCAGTTGCTATGTCTTTAAACCTACCAAGGAAGAATTAACAAACCCATTGAATCTATAATTTAATGTTCCCAATCATAGCATGATCTTACCCACCCCGGTCCATGGGAAAAGCGATAAAACAACCTAATCTCCATCACTCCACAGTTTGTGCTCTGATGGTAAGTTGGATCCCCAGATGGGATATAACTGCATTTTTACTCATATAACCTCCCGTTTGGTTGTGAGCTTCAGGTTCGAAGATTGTCCAAATCCTGGAGAAGAGTGAAACATCTAGAAACAGATCAGTAAGATTAATAAAAAGCTCTACATATATGTCGGTTTCTCTATGGGCCCTAATGTTCCTGTTCAATTCTATTATTATAATAAAGTAACAGTCGCCTCTGTATTTAGTATACAGGAAAGAGCACTTCCATATGCATGCAGGTCACTGTCTACATCTCTGGCTTCTCTCAAACTTCTATGTCTATATGCTAATCGGTAAGGGAATTGTATTGTCTGTAATAAATGCTCTAATTAATTCGCCAGTAGAAGTCACCATTCCCCTATCTCTTTATTGTTGGGCAAAAACATGTAAGGTTGAATTTGCATCAATAATTTGCATTATTAATGCTATATGAGAGAGCTCCCAGACATCCCATAAATATATTAATAATATTAGCTAAGTTCTTCAATTCTATTATTATAATAAAGTAACAGTCGCCTCTGTATTTAGTATACAGGAAAGAGCACTTCCATATGCATGCAGGTCACTGTCTACATCTCTGGCTTCTCTCAGAGAATGCATACTCAAAACAGCACTTCCATATGAATGCAGGTCACTGTCTACATCTCTGGCTTCTCTCAGAGAATGCATACTCATAGCCCCCCCCCCCCCTCCCTCCTGCTAGGAGAGCAATAAAAATTTCAAACACAAGTCTTCTCCCTCCTTGGTGTTTAACAAACCATCCTGTGTGAAAACAAAAACTCCAAATTTTTCAGTCAGCATTTTATCATCGTGGCTTAGCACTATAATTAGTTGGTTTATTCTGTGAGCGCATCTTCTTTTAAGAAAAGGAAAGCGTACTGCTTGTTTCAGATAAATCTTTAAGATCAGGATAAAGCGGTTTTCATTCCACTTCAGAGGATTTTTTAGAATATGGAAGTGAGAGTGCTTTATCTTTTACTCTCATTTGCGGATCTTTAGGAGATAACAGGAAGTTTAAACATTTGTCATCCTCCCGGGTGTTAAAAAGCACATCTGCTTCTTTCTCAGTTGTTTATTACATCTACCCGTCACGACTCCTTTTTTTTCATGTTAGTTTTATTTTGGATTGCAAGTACCAGAAGTGTGCAAGATTACTCAGTTAATCTTCCTTCAAATTCATAAACTCAATTCATTTTTACAGAAATTTTGTATTGTTTTGTTTCTTTTACAATACATAAATTGAGCATCTCCTTTAAATTCTTTTTAATTCTAACGAGGTTCACTAAGCGGATACAAGATTTAACTTCTAATTTGCCTTAAAATTTGTAATCCTTTTTCCATTTGTCAAGATATTTTGTGCTTCCTTAGTATTTTTCAGACATATATTTAGGGCCCCCTTCTAGTTTATTTTTTCCATTTGAGTTCCTCATGTTTGAGTTATTTGTTAATTTTGGAGGGAGAAAATGAGAAGTTCCAAAACGTCAATTCGGAAAACAAGCTTCTAGGCCAAGCCTGGTGCTTGGTCCAGTTTTCCACTTGGGGTATAACCCAATCAATGCCTTGTTTTAGATTCATCCCTCCTCCTTCACTTAGCCCTAATGAAGGGTCAGTTTAATCAACTCTTCAGTTTTATGTTTACACCGGTAGGTTTCGAACTGAAAAGTTATGTTAAAATGACCACTTCCACACTCTCAGTCACACTAATCAGTTCTTTCCTTTACTTAAAAAGGAGCTTTCCCGAGGCAAGGACTATATCCTTCCTCTATTTTATAGTCGACTCTTGGGTAAGATTAATACTTCACCCGATAACCTTTCATCCTTTGAGCAAGACTTAATGTCTCCCCAAAGGGATACCCTTCTCTTTCGCTGAACAAAACTTATTGTCTCCTCAGAAAATTCTGTGACAGACCTTGGATGTTCCTCACATTGCTCACCAATATTCGGATCCCGTCAATCCAGTCCTGTGGAACCAGGAGAGGCCTTCCTGGCCCATCCACATAATTCACTATGATGGGCTTTGATCCACAGACCTAATCTGTGGGCTGTGCACAGACTTCAGTTGTCCTCAACGGATCCACCTACTCTACTACCGAGTTAACAACACACGTAAACAATCATGTTTTGCCACCGGGATCCTGCCAAGATGGCGGAGAGGATGAGGATCTCACAAAATCCCGTAGTATCGAGGGGAGGGGCTCTGTACCATGACGACAGCTCCTCGCTCTCAATAAAGAAAGATGGCTCACTCACATAGGGACAGTGAATCAACTGCGGCTCCTTTTGGAGAACAAAAAACAAAGTTCTAACTACCGATCTAGAACAGAGCGATTGTTTGGAAAAACTCCAGAACCTACTTCACCCAGTCCCTTTTTAAATTATGTATAATATGAATATTTACATAGAGCAGGGGTTCTCAACCTTTTGCAGATTCCCTCCCCCAAAGCTGGCTCATAGCTCTTGGGATCCCAGTAGCCCCCGCCCCCCCCACATTATTATTATTATTATTATTATTATTATTATTATTATTATTATTATTATTATTATTATTATTATTATTATTATTATCAGTAGGCCTACCATCATTAGAAGGCTATTGCTATATAATTATGAGGTTCCATGCTTTATTGTTGTTGTTGTTATTATTATTATTATTATTTTATTATTATTATTATCATCAGTAGGCCTATTATCATTATTAGGGTATTGATATAATTGGGAATTGGCACCAGACCTCTGATATTAATTTATTCTTTATTATTGTTATTATCACTAGGCCTAATAATAGGCATCATCTGTATTTTTTTACAGAACCTTGCAGGTAGGTGATGTTAATGTGAGACCTGAGCCTGCTTTGCCTTGCAAAGATCCTCAATTCTTGGCTCAATGTTTGGTAAACATAGCCTCAAATCATCCTCGATTTGTGCACGATTGCTGTATTTTGTTTTGAGTGCAGCCATTTTTGAGAATCCTGCCTCACATAAATATGTCGACGCAAAAGGAAGGAGAATCTTCAAGGCGACGTCACAGAGTTCAGGGTATTCCTGCATCAATGCTGCCCGACGAAAGAGGGCAGGAGCTAAAGAGTTCCTTCAGTCTACTGTCACTCTTCAGCTCAATAAGCTGTTCCTACATATCAATTGACATAGTGTGACCATATTTTGATTTCCAAAAAAGAGGACATCTGGCACAGTACTGAAACACTTTCAGGACTTGGGCAACACTTTTGATTTTAACATATTTAAAGTGTGCATTCTCAATGTGGTTAGAGAAGATTAGTTAAATAACAAACTTCAAAAAGGTTTTCACAAGTAGAAAAATTATTATGTATGAACATCTAACCCTTAATTTTCCTCATCCAAGTTGCAAAACATTAAGACCATTTTTGTTTGTGGTTTTGTATCGTCCACCAGGCCCTTACGATCAGATCTCACATTTTTTTATCTGATTTAGTATTAAATACTGATAGGGTTATTATAGTGGGGGACTTCAATAATCATGTGGATACTGAAAGTGATAGCCTAAATGCAGCCTTTAATGCTATTTTAGACTCAATTGGCTTTACTCAAAAAGTACAGGGATCGACCCACTCGGGTAAACACACTTTGGACCTTGTACTGACATACGGTATTGAGTGTGAGGAAATAACAGTCCACCCACATAACCCGGTCCTGTCTGACCACTTCTTAATAACTTTTGAATTTACTTTAACTGACCATCTTAAATCTGAAAGAAAATGTCATTATAGTAGAGCTTTATCAGACAATGCTGTAACGATTTTTAAAGAATCTGTTCCATTACTTTCCTCAGTGTCTCATAGTAACACAGTGGATGGCAGCAATTCTATCTCTAACCCTTCAGAAATTGATGGTCTGGTTCACAGCGTTACGTCCTCATTGCGTTTGGCATTAGATAGTGTAGCCCCCTTAAAAAAGAAAGTGGCTAGCCATAGGAGGCTGACTCCTTGGTTTAACGCAGAGTTGCGTACTTTAAAGCAGAATACTAGGAAGTTGGAGAGAAAATGGCGCTCTACACACCTAGAGGATTCCTATTTAACCTGGAATAACAGTCTCCTGCTGTATAAAAAGACCCTTCGACAAGTTAGAACAGCATATTTTTCATCATTAATAGAGGCGAATAAAAACAATCCTAGGTTTCTTTTGAGTACAGTTGCCAAACTTACACAGAGTCATAGCTCTGTTGAGCCAACTATTCCCCCAGCTCTTAGCAGTGATGATTTTATGGGATTCTTCATAAATAAAATTAATTCTATTAAAAATAAAATCATTGGGATCCTCCCAAACATGATTACTTCTTCCTCAGTAAATGAGGCAGTATCGGAAAGAACTGTAGAACCTCAGTTGTGCTTAGGCTGTTTTGATTCAGTCGAGCTTTCGGAATTATCAAAAATATTAGCCTCATCCAAACCTTCAACTTGTATGTTGGACCCAATCCCAACCAAATTATTTAAAGAAGTGTTCCATTTGGTTCCTGGCCCCATTTTGGATATGATGAATCTATCCTTAGTAAACGGATACGTACCACAGGAATTTAAAATAGCTGTAATTAAACCTTTACTCAAGAAACCTTCCCTTGATCAAGATGACCTAGTTAATTACAGACCTATATCTAACCTTCCTTTCTTATCCAAAGTCCTTGAGAAAATAGTTGCTAATCAAGTCTGTGAGCATCTAAACAGTAATGAGCTGTTTGAAGAGTTTCAGTCAGGTTTTAGAGCTCATCATAGCACTAAAACAGCACTGGAGAAGGTTACTAATGATATTCTCCTGGCCTCAGATAATGGACTTGTGTCTGTTCTGGTTTTGTTAGATCTCAGTGCTGCTTTTGACACAGTCGATCATAATATTCTCTTAGAATGGCTTGAACATGTTGCAGCGATCAAAGGAACAGCACTAGGCTGGTTTAAATCATATTTGTCTGATAGATTCCAGTTTGTTCATCCAAATGATAAATCTTCTTCACTCTCAAGGGTTACTTGTGGAGTTCCACAGGGTTCTGTGCTTGGACCAATTCTGTTCACCAAATATATGCTCCCAATTGGTAGAATCATTAGACAGCATGGGATAAATTTCCACAGCTATGCCGATGATACACAACTATATTTATCCATAAGTCCTGATGAACCCAGTCAGTTAGGTAGATTATAGGCATGTCTGGAAGACATAAAAACATGGATGAATCTAAACTTTTTGCTCTTAAATTCTGACAAGACAGAAGTTGCTGTCTTTGGACCAGAAGTTCTAAAAAAATTAACTGATTAGTCAATCACTTCATCTGGATGGCATTAAATTGGCCCCTAGTAATAACGTAAAGAACCTCGGCGTTATTTTTGATCAAGACTTGACATTTAAATCCCATATTAAACAGGTTTCAAGGATTTATTTCTTTCACCTCCGGAATATTGCTAAAATTAGAAACATCCTGTCCAGGAGTAATGCTGAGAAACTAGTCCATGCATTTGTTACCTCAAGGCTGGACTACTGTAATTCTTTACCATCAGGTAGTCCACAAAATGCCATTAAAAGCCTTCAGTTTATCCAAAATGCGGCAGCAAGAGTTCTGATGAATATTAAAAAGAGAGGTCACATTTCTCCTGCTTTAGCTTCCCTTCATTGGCTTCCTGTTAAATCCAGAATAGAATTTAAGATCCTTTTTCTTACATACAAAGCCCTTAATAATCAAGCTTCATATGTTCCTAACAGAGCCCTTCGCTCTCAGACTGCAGGTTTACTTGTAGTTCCTAGGATTTCTAAAAGTAGAATGGGAGGCAGATCTTTTAGTTATCAGGCTCCTCTCCTGTGGAACCAGCTCCCAGTTTTAGTCCGTGAGGCAGACACTCTGTTTACTTTAAAGGCCAGGCTTCAAACTTTCCTTTTTAATAAAGCTTATTGTTAAGAGTGGCTAAAGTCATCCTGAGCTATCTCTGTAGTTATGCTGCTATAGGTTTAGACTGCTGGAGGACAGACTGACCAATTTTCTTCACTCTGCTACTTCCTTTTCTACTACTACTCTCCAGTTGTATTACAGTACATTCTGTTATTTCGACTGTTAACTTGGTTTTCTCTCAGTGTTTTTCTCTCCATAGAAGATATACCTGGTCTGGTATCCTGCTTGGCTGCAATGCCCTGTTGGATGGGGGGCATCGACTGGGATGATGCTCCCAGTAACTGAACATCCACCGTGTCACGTTATCAACTTTTTACTTTCTGTAACATAGAAAGTACTCTTATATCAGATCTTCTGTTCCTACTGTGTCTCTGCTCCGTCTTCTCAAACCCCCAGACGGTCGTGGCAGATGGCCGCTCCTACTGAGCCTGGTTCTGTTGGAGATTTCTTCCTGTTAAAAAAGAGTTTTTCCTCTCCACTGTTGCTACATGCTTGCTCAGTATGAGGGTTTGCTGAAGGATTGCTGTGGTTGGAAAGTCTGCATCAACGGGGCCCAACCTCGCGCCAATGACTGACGCAATCTGCTGGGATTCCTTAAATAGGAAACTCTTTAACTGATGTTTGTATAAATGTATTGAAAAGACTTCTTGTTAAGTGCCTTGAGATGACATCTGTTGTGAATCGGCGCTATATAAATAAAACTGAATTGAATTGAAGGCATGCACTTTGTCTGCAAGGAGCCTGCAGGTTAAGGCCATTCAAGCGGTCAAATATATCAACCAAATAGGAAAGAGACGTTAGCCACATAGTGTCATCCAGATGCTTACCAGATCTGATTTGATTTCTGTCAAAAACCACTTCATCTCTTCTCGCAGCTTATACAACCGCTGTAACAACCGTCCCCTGGAGAGCCAGCGAACTTCAGTGTGACTGGCTTAATAAAACCGCTTATCACCTGCATTTCCGCTCACTATCTACAAAGGAATCAAATTTGTTCAAAACTTTTTTTTTAATCAGTCCAAACACATTTGAATTTCTATTCAGGAGTTATGTATATACAAAACTATAACTTTTTATGACAGTAGATTAATAATAAAAATAAAATCCTTTTTCAGTTTTTTTCCCCCTATCCTGCACCCTATTCGCGTCCCCCGAGAGAGTGTCCGTGCCGGTTGAGAACCACCGACATAGAGTGTCAAAAAGGGCAGTTTTGACCTGGAAATATTTAACACACTGCCAACGGGAAGTAAAAACATTAAGGGGTTAAATAAAAATTGCCCCACCCCCCCAGCTATATATTTATTTATATATATATATATATATATATATATATATATATATATATATATATATATATATATATATGTATGTATGTATGTATGTATGTATGTATGTATGTATGTATGTATGTATGTATATATATATATATATATATATATATATATATATATATATATATATATATATATATACACACTACCGTTCAAAAGTTTGGGGTCATCCAAACAATTTTGTGTTTTCCATGAAAAGTCACACTTATTCACCATCATACGTTGTGAAATGAATAGAAAATAGAGTCAAGACATTGACAAGGTTAGAAATAATGATTTGTATTTGAAATAAGATTTTTTTTACATCAAACTTTGCTTTTGTCAAAGAATCCTCCATTTGCAGCAATTATAGCATTGCAGACCTTTGGCATTCTAGCTGTTAATTTGTTGAGGTAATCTGGAGAAATTGCACCCCACGCTTCTAGAAGCAGCTCCCACAATTTGGATTGGTTGGATGGGCACTTCTTGCGTACCATACGGTCAAGCTGCTCCCACAACAGCTCAATGGGGTTCAAATCTGGTGACTGCGCTGGCCACTCCATTACCGATAGAATACCAGCTGCCTGCTTCTTCTCTAAATAGTTCTTGCACAATTTGGAGGTGTGTTTTGGGTCATTGTCCTGTTGTAGGATGAAATTGGCTCCAATCAAGCGCTGTCCACTGGGTATGGCATGGCGTTGCAAAATGGAGTGATAGCCTTCCTTATTCAGAATCCCTTTTACCCTGTACAAATCTCCCACCTTACCAGCACCAAAGCAACCCCAGACCATCACATTACCTCCACCATGCTTAACAGATGGCGTCAGGCATTCTTCCAGCATCTTTTCAGTTGTTCTGCGTCTCACAAACGTTCTTCTTTGTGATCCAAACACCTCAAACTTGGATTCATCCGTCCACAACACTTTTTTCCAGTCTTCCTCTGTCCAATGTCTGTGTTCTTTTGCCCATCTTAATCTTTTTCTTTTATTGGCCAGTCTCAGATATGGCTTTTTCTTTGCCACTCTGCCCTGAAGCCCAGAATCCCGCAGCCGCCTCTTCACTGTAGATGTTGACACTGGTGTTTTGCAGGTACTATTTAATGAAGATGCCAGTTGGGGACCTGTGAGGCGTCTGTTTCTCAAACTAGAGACTCTAATGTACTTATCTTCTTGCTCAGTTGTGCAACGCGGCCTCCCACTTCTTTTTCTACTCTGGTTAGAGCCTGTTTGTGCTGTCCTCTGAAGGGAGTAGTACACACCGTTGTAGGAAATCTTCAATTTCTTAGCAATTTCTCGCATGGAATAGCCTTCATTTCTAAGAACAAGAATAGACTGTCGAGTTTCAGATGAAAGTTCTCTTTTTCTGGCCATTTTGAGCGTTTAATTGACCCCACAAATGTGATGCTCCAGAAACTCAATCTGCTCAAAGGAAGGTCAGTTTTGTAGCTTCTGTACCGAGCTAAACTGTTTTCAGATGTGTGAACATGATTGCACAAGGGTTTTCTAATCATCAATTAGCCTTCTGAGCCAATGAGCAAACACATTGTACCATTAGAACACTGGAGTGATAGTTGCTGGAAATGGGCCTCTATACACCTATGTAGATATTGCACCAAAAACCAGACATTTGCAGCTAGAATAGTCATTTACCACATTAGCAATGTATAGAGTGTATTTCTTTAAAGTTAAGACTAGTTTAAAGTTATCTTCATTGAAAAGTACAGTGCTTTTCCTTCAAAAATAAGGACATTTCAATGTGACCCCAAACTTTTGAACGGTAGTGTATATTTATATATATTTATTAATATTGATGTATTTGTTTAATGCAAGTATCTATTGCTCGGAACATTTAAATACTAACTTCAATTTAGACAATCTGAACAAAATAAAGACATTCTGAAGAGATTTGCCTCCCGTGATCTTTTAGTCAGGTCTACTCCTTGCATCAAATGATTGGCTGAGCAAGAAAAATATTGGTTAAACTAAATCCCATTAACGGTTATTTTGACACAAATGGCTTTCATTTTTTGACAAACGCCATCTGAAATGCTGTTTATTTTGAAAAAACGCAGCCAGCCTCGGGCAGCGCTGATATGTTGTAACTGTTAATTTAAAAGTGTCTGGTTTTCTGAGCATCAATAATTATAATCAATAAATTAATATTAATATAATTATTGATGACATTCGAGTTTAAAGAGTAACTAAACCCCAAAACAACTTTTTTTGCCTATAAACTGTATAAATGGGTATTTACCAATGCAATCTTTCAGTTTCTGGGGATTTGTTTACATTATGGTGTAAACTTGTTTAATTCTACACTTTTTGGTCTACAAACGTCTGCCCCCTTAGGGTTGAACGGTGGCTACTGCATTTGAATTTTGTGATTGGTGGAGAGCGGTACATCTTTACGTCACAGGCATGGTCTCACAGACATGCCCCGTGGGTTTGGGGATAAAACTATCAGACATACCGGCCCCGTGGCGAGTTTGGAGTTGGATTGCGTTTTTCAGGTTACCATTATTATCACATTAGCACTTAGTTAGCATAGCTAGCATACTGTTTTGAACATTAGCCTATGTTAGCATCACCACTCTGAGACCGAACCCATCCTGTCTCTCTCTCCCTCAGCAGCAGCGCCAGCCTCGGGCAGCGCTGATTCAGCGCCCCGAGCCAGCGGCTCGAATTGATACGGCTCGCGGCCGCTGGGCTCCATAAAGCCTCCCTCTGCCTCCGGTGACGACGGAGGAGATCCGCTGGCTCAGGGCGCTGAGTCAGCGCCGAGGCAGAGGGAGACAGAAGGAGTCCAGTCTCTGAGTGGTGATGCTAACATAGGCTAATGTTCAAAACAGATTAATGTTGATCAGATCGATCAGTTGCAAAACTGCCAACGTCGCTTTGGTCACTGTCCATGTTTCAGTTTTAGATTGAGCGAGCTGTCACTGTCCTCCTGACCACACCCCCACGTTCCCCCCTCCGCTCATCCTCCATAGTTGGCCATACCCCTCCGTGCTTCCTGGCACCACCCACTTTGTAGAATTTTTCAAATGTTGTCTGGGGGCGGGTGTTAGGTAAAATAACAATGTTGTATTATTATTTTCTTAGGGTGTCTTTCTAATGTACTTTTTAAATGTCATTTTGGTTTCAGTCACATGCTCATTTGCATGACATCCTGTTCTTTTAATATGTTAATGAAGTGTGACTAAATAAAGAGAGCCTGCAGAGGGGGTGCTCTTTGAGACCAGAGACCAGAGACCAGAGACTATGACACTGGGAGGCTGAGAACAGACAGACACGGTTGGCTCATTCCTTATAGTATTTTCCTGGTCTCCCTCTGCAGAACTGATTATCCACATCTACCTCTGCAGAGCTTATTGACTCCATATTCTCTCCGACCCTTTGTGTCTGATTCATTGTAGGTCAACCAATTTTTAACCTAACATCTTGGTGCCGTGACTCGACGTACGGAGCACTCCCGCTGGTGGTCTCCGTCGAAGGACTGTTCTTGACGTCCAGATTGCTGAATTGCTGCACTGGCCGGCTGCATAACTTCCACGAGGACCCCCTGCGCGTGCTCCCGTGCGATCGATTCGGTTTGAATCACTCGCTTAGGGGAGAGGATAGTCAGGGTATATTCTGCTGTTTGGGCCTAAAGGACGCTTTAGCCTCTCTGATAAAATATCAGGTGTTGATCCTTAAGTGATGAATGGGTTAATTACTACAGCAAAAGGGTACAGGTTTGCGAACCTGTCCACCTCGGAAAAAGGGTGTAACGGACCAGGTTGGCGAACCGGTCCACCTTGCTGGGAAACGATTGTAACGGGTTAGGTTTGCGAGCCAATCCACCTCGCTGGGAAATAAAGTACGCCAGTGTATGGGAGTAAAAACACAAACAGCAGAATCAAAACGATATACCGCACCCCAGGTGGGTAGAGTAAGATAGGCACAGGACATAATCTTGATGTATGCCAGTCCAACCTGAAACCTAACGGTGTTAACGTACGGTTTGACGTGCACTACAAGAGACGTTCTGTGCGGAATTATAGGTTACACAACACATCCTTAGATTAAGAAAGCCATAAGACGGCTCAATGTAGTTGCACAAAAGAGACACTTAGAGTAAAAACTATACGATCCAGTTTTAGCAGAATTTGATTACAATTAAAAATCTCAAATAAATGACCAAAAAATTATTTTAATTAATTAAAGAATAAATGACTAACTTTAACTCGACAGACTAATTTAATAGTTCTTGCTTTTTCATTCACCTTAACCTTAATATTAATAATTGCCGTTATCCTCCTAGAACTATTTGGTATTCTAACACTAGACTTTATCAGACCAATTAATAGAACCCAATAAGGGTTATATAAAAACAACGCAAAGATGGGAAACGATGTTTCCACCGACAAATTAGAGGGAGATTCAAAGTATATGCATAAAAAGGATCCCGAAAATCTTCAGTTTCTGACAAAATGGCGCAAAAAGTATCAAGTAGACGGGAAACTTAAAGGAAATCAATGGAAAGAACTGGTATGTGTTCTCGAAGCAAAAACACTTATCGCTAAAGGTAAAAAGAAGAAACTTAAACAGACACAGTTAAAAATAGCACGTGTGTGGGCTGATGAAACAGAGAAAAGGAAGCAAAATATAAAAAACAGGAAAAAAACAACAACAAAGGCTCTAAAGATGAGGCTTTTCTTATGAAAAAGCTCGGTGACGAACTCACACTGTGTCCTCCTCCTTTTGCACCTCTACCTACAGCCCAGACAGACCCCCCTGGGGCTGTTGGAGGAGTACCTTGTGCACCTCCACCAACACCCCCATCAGACCAGCCGGGGGCTTTAGGGGAAGGTCTATATCCTCCTGTTCCAAGAGATCAATTTGCAATTGAAAAAAAAACAGATGGTACCACAATAAAACAAAGACTTAGAATTACAAAGAAGTCAGCTCCAAAAAAATCTGAGGATAAGTCTTATGAGAGTGAACCAGAGGACTCAATAGATGTTAACCCTATGATTCAAGTACCATCTGCCGATGGCACTCCGAGATATGTTTTTAGACCATGGTCACTTAAAGACGTTAAAGAGGGTGGTGATGATACCCCATATATGCGGCATTTGTGTAATGGTCTGCTACATAGTTTCCACCCCACTATCACTAATTGGATTAAAAATCACCTTCTGACATGGGAAACTTGCGACCTCATGGCTAATGCACGTTTTGCAGAAGGTGTCATGGAAAGAAAGGGGAAGAAACCAAAACCTCCAGACTCCGAAACACAGGATCCTGAAAAGCCAATCAAACCTGGAGACTGGGTATTCATCAAGGTGATTAAATGGACGAGTCCCCGCTGGGAAGGACCTTTTGAAGTCCTGCTGACCACGCCCACGGCTGTGAAAATCGCTGAGAGACCCTCGTGGATACACATCTCACACTGCAAATTGCAAAGGCAATTAGGGGACTAGACACGGGACAGTGGGGAAGTCTGGGCTACAAAGGACAGAGTGACCAATAGGGCCTCTGGTCTCAAACCCAGCAGAACAGCATCCCTGTCTCCTTAGTGGTCAAACCTCTGTTTTGGAGGGCTAGTCCTCTTATTTGCCTCTAGCCAACATGAAACTAGTTTGACTCCACTCCTGTCTGGCAGTTTGCCTGCCTCTATTCCACTGCTTTTTCCTCACACCTGATGACGTCCAGACATCAAAGGAAAGAAGAGCAGAGGCTTGAAGATGAAGACAGAAATGAAGAAGAAGATGGGTTGTAATTAACATGTGTAAAAACCTTTTTATGATTTCATTAATCTAAACTACTGTTTAGGTAGCGATTAATTGGATGATGTCTAGGTGAAGCTCGCATTAATATCTTTTTGAAATTGCTACTTACTTTTGCAATTTCTTTGTTGTATGTCTTATTATTATTTTTTATTTATTTGGGATGCTACTTATTTTGCAACCTTTTGTTGTCTGGTTTTTATGATTCTTATATTTTTACATTATTGGAGTTGTTACCTATTTTACAACTTTTTGTTGTTCGTGATCACATTTAAAAACCACATTTCAGGGGGGAAATGTTAGGTAAAATAATAATGTTGTATTATTATTTTCTTAGGGTGTCTTTCTAATGTACTTTTTAAATGTCATTTTGGTTTCAGTCACATGCTCATTTGCATGACATCCTGTTCTTTTAATATGTTAATGAAGTGTGACTAAATAAAGAGAGCCTGCAGAGGGGGTGCTCTTTGAGACCAGAGACCAGAGACCAGAGACTATGACACTGGGAGGCTGAGAACAGACAGACACGGTTGGCTCATTCCTTATAGTATTTTCCTGGTCTCCCTCTGCAGAACTGATTATCCACATCTACCTCTGCAGAGCTTATTGACTCCATATTCTCTCCGACCCTTTGTGTCTGATTCATTGTAGGTCAACCACTTTTTAACCTAACAGCGGGGTTATGATTTTTCATGGGGTTCAGTTACACTTTAACCTGTTTATTAAAGATCATCGGGGCACCAATCTCATAAGTGAGATACTTTTATTTAAACCAGACCGTCAGTCTTTCTGAAAGGGTGCGGAGACCGTCCGCAAGGATTAACAAACTTTACAGCACACACTGAAATAGAACAAGAAACTTCTCGGTCATTAAGGAAATGTATTAATAAAATAGGTCAACCTTACAGCCAAACATTTCATTTATAATTTCCATCTCTTCTAATGCATGCAAAATTATAGAACAAAGTTAATGTTGAGGGAAGGGGTTACCGGCTTGTGTGTGTGTGTGGAAGACAGCAAGCGAATGAGGTGGGGTTTAGCTTACACCCTCAATACGATCAATAACCCAAGCCTTATCAGTTGGCGCGATCGGTTCACAAAGGAGGACAAAGGAAGACCATGTGGCGATTCAACAAAGGCTAGTTTCAATTAGCAATGGTGGCTTGGACAAAAGAAACGAGAAAGAGAAAGGGGATCAACGAGAGGCCACGCGACCGGTCTAAACAGACACACGCCGACCGCGGCGGATAATACAACAAGCTGGGAAATAATACAATAAAGAATACTACTTCTGGTTGTAACCAAAGTAAAATAATAAAAACACAAAGCATGCAAACATTCAGGGTCAGCGTACAGCGATGCCAGATGTCCAAGAATAACAGTGGTTTACAAGTTGACAAACTTATATCAACCAACAGAAGACGGGATCTATCTAACCTAGACTCAACAGAAAAAAACCCAGGTTTTTCCTACTTGGTGATGACTCTCTTCACAGTCCACGATGAAGAACGGCCTGAGATTGTCCAGTTTAAAGGAGCGGTTTGCGCAAAACCGAGGTCAGAAAGCGGAACGTCCACTTTTAGGTGCTGAGGGATTTCAATAGAGCTCAGAGGCCAGCGGATTCCCTGGTCGCACGGACGGGAAGTCTGTTTGCTTGGCCGGTTCACTTCGAAGTTTAAAAAGGGGAGTTCTTCCTGGTCCCGCAGGTTTGAACGAAAAAAAGGGGAATGTTTGCTAGCGGTGAAGTAAAGAGTCTCCTTGCGGCTCCGCGGGTAGGAACCAAAAGACGATTTTTTTAGTTTTCGCGCCCGCTTTATCAACTCTGTGATGTCATCACTGGCCACAGACCAATGAGAATGGGTTGAGCAACAGGTCACACAATACCAGGAAACAAAAACTTTACAACCATATAAGATTCTTTAGGTTTCCTGCTTGGAAATGTGATTTTGGACAGAAAATGGGAGAATGACTTCTGCGATTTGTAATTTTTGAATTGTTTACATGTGTATGCGCTGATTCCAAACACAACATAGTTTGTGATGTCCAAGGCGGTAGTTGAAGGATGAAACGTCTGAGCTCCATTCATTTACTTTGAGCTCGTATGGATCTACATAGTCGATTGTAGACAATTTCTGATTATATCTATCCCTAGCCTCCTTTACAAGTTTTTCCCTGTAAGGAATGCGTTCACCCTTCATCTTTTATCCATGTGTGAGACTCCAGTGTGCTTCTTCAACTTCGGCTTCTTCAGTATATCTAATGCAGCTTCCCCTAGCAACGCAAGACGGCGCCTGGGGGTAGTGATCATAGACATATATAAACACTAGATGACGCAAGCGGGATTCGACAGCATAGCTAAACGGTGACCATCTTACTTCAGTCAACTGATGTTCTGTCATCTATGCTAGCAGTTGGAAGGTGAGTGATCAGCTTAAATAAAAATACTCTTAACTCGATGAAATATTAACAGAGTTGCAAGCGGTTTGCCTCATTACAAACGTTATTATACATAGGCATGATATAGGATAATTGTACATGTTGAAATTACCGCTTTTGCTTTCAAATAATGACTTGATTGTGAACTACAGATTTGTCCAGTCTATTTGCGTGTTATGAAGGCTGATCAGGTAGAATGAAAATACTCTTAACTCAATGAAATATTAATGTATTTACAAGCGGTTTGCCTTATTACAAACCTTATTATACATAGACTTAAACATGACACTTGTGCATGTTGAAATGAATGTCATTCTATTTATGAGCCTATGCACAATAGATGTGATGTGCGACAACAGGGAATTTATTGTTCTTGTCAGTGAGGTTCTAGATTTTTCATATTAACAGTAATATGGCTATAATTTCCAAATGAAATGAAATTTGAAGGGACTCTCACTTAATTACAATGGAAAATGTATTTCATTACAATATGATAACCACAATAGTTGATTTACCAAATAGTTTTAATGAAAAGTTTGGGAATAGTTTGATGTTAAAGGGTGTACACAACGTTAAACAAAATAGTTGTTAATTAAAAATTCTGGAATAATTTGATGTTATTGTTTAAATGGTTTTTGATCATGTTGTATTTAAAATATTTGCAGTGTTATTCAATGTTATTGTGGCGCTACCCCATAATTTCTCCATGTTCAGGAGGAGCAGTTGGGTAAGGTTACAAAATTGTTGGGTAGGCTAACTTCAGTTTTCAGTTTTTCAAAAACAAATTCCCCCTCTCTGTAGCCTGTACTATGTCATTGATGAGAGGGCTTTTGACTAAAACAGGCTTTTGCTAAAGGTATTTTTGCACAACAAGCTGTCTGTGTTTTGACTTATGTTTATCCTTGCCTTGAATAGGTTCCTGCCATGGCTGGAGGAGATACATGTCCCTCAGGGTCACTGTTGCAAAGAAACCTTTGCTTGTACATTATTCAATATCTCTGTGAATTGTTTTTTTTTTCAGTAAAATTTTCTGAAACAACTGCTGTTCCGTCTCTGCTGTTTCTGCTTTCTATTCATCTCCACCCAGTGGCTGTTCCACCCCCGCCACTGCCTCCTCCTATAAGTTTATCTGTATGATTATGAATCTTGTTGAGCTGGACACACCTGAATATCTCCTTCACCAGATCAATTAAGTATCTATCTATCTATCTATCTATCTATCTATCTATCTATCTATCTATCTATCTATCTATCTATCTATCTATCTATCTATCTATCTATCTATCTATCTATCTATCTATCTATCTATCTATCTATCTATCTAGTTTTGCTTTTGATTATTTCTAAACTTTTTAAGAAAACATGCCCAAATCAATCAATAATTTCATGACAGAATCAAAAGAAAGTTCATAAATAAGAAAACATGTCAAGAAGCAGTGAAAATACAAAATAATTTGCTGGGTTGGATTTTATTCCTGGTGGGCCAGTTCTGGCAGAAAGATGTGATTTGGATGTCTGTTTTATTTGTTTGGGTGCACATTTTTGAACTGTTCTGTTTATGTGGTCTTTACCTCAAATGAACCTTGAAACATCATCTCTATACAAATCCTATTTCACAGAACATATATATATATATATATATATCCGCATAAGTCATCACGTCGGTTAAACTCTGCCACCGCATTGGTCTAAAACGGGTACGTAGCAGCCGTATCACTCCTTTCTCACTATGGCGAAAACAAACTAGTCCCAAATTAAAACATCGATCATAAAAAACTGCGGCATTACAGAAGGAGAACTTTTACTTTTGAACTAAGTGCGAAAATATTTATTTTATGAAGTAAACAGTTTGTAAAGTTTGCCAGAGGTCGGAATAAGATTAATTTCTAAAGACATTTTCGGGGTTCACCTTAAGGAGCGGCAAAAACTGCATTACAGAAGTACAAACATGCCCAAACGAGCGGCTGGTCAGAGGGATGTCCGGGATTTATTTTAAAAAGAAAAAAATTACAGGTGAGCTCTTAATCTCAATAATTAACCTACCCTGCTTTTTGTTATCTAAAGACCACCCGACTCGCCACAGGTGTATGCACAGATCCCAGGATGCTACCCTCCAACTAGCTAAAATGACCCCCCACATCTCTCTTGTTAATTAGCTTTCTAAAATAAATGACTTGTCATTCAGTCAAGACACGCATGCGGCTTGCTGAATCTGCACTAGATGTCGACTCTTTTTACAAATCCAGCCATAATCGGCATAGGAAAAATAATCAGGTTTTTGACCGTTTATTAATTTATTAGCTAATTTAGATTAGGGCAATCTGCTTCACACAGCCCATTGATTTAAGGTTGATTCAGAGCTCATCTGACAGTGCCGACATTTAGCCATAATCAGGACGAATGTGACTGCTTTCCCCCCTTCTTTTATGATCATGACCGAGGTAAACGTGGAACAGATTAGGCCTCGTTTATCTTAATTACAGTATTTTACCAGTAGCCGGCCTATGAACATTTTTTTCACAAGGACAATTTCCTCACCGATAGGGCCCGTGCAGGCAACTCAAAAGTTTTAGGATGAATAAAATAGAAATGACAAATTTTGTTTGGTCTTTCATGTTAAATTAATCCAATACTTTGTTTTGTATAGGCCTAGAGTGCACGAAAAAACTTATTCCGCACTGCAATTATTTGATAAGGCTTCTTTGCAAGGTGCTGGTATCGGCTTTGCTTCACAGATAAAGCCTCCGTTTCACCGGATCTTGTTTAATTCTAATGCAGGCTATTCAGTTGTAACATACTAACATTCCAGCGATACAAATTATTCTATAAATACCACCTTTTTAAAAATTAAAATCCAGATTTTTTTAATAGGCAAAAAAAATGACCATCCCCGTGAATTTTTTTTACAACTCGACTACTGTATATATATATATATATATATATATATATATATATATATATGTATTCAAATTCAAAAATACTTTTTTGATCCCAGAGGGAAATTAAGTTGGTATAGCTCATATAATTAATTATTTAAGAAGTAGGTATATATATATATATATATATATATATATATATATATATATATATATATATAGAGAGAGAGAGAGAGAGAGAGAGAGAGAGAGAGAGAGAGAGAGAGAGAAAGAGAGAGAGAGAAAGAGAGAGAGAGAGGGAAATTGACAAGATAAGGGAAGACGGAGGGAAAGTGGAGTGAAATAACGGGAGTCTCCCGTCCAAAACCGATATATTTCACAGCCGTGTCTGGTGTTTATAACAAATCAAACCGTTTAAAAATCGGTTGAAAATTGAGCAAGTTAGAGTTATTTAAATAGTACATGCACCATTAACAGCAATATTACGAAAGGGGACAGCTGACTGAAGTAAGATGGCCGCCGTATTGCTACGTCACAGTCCATTGCCGAACAGGGCGGGTAAACCATTTAGTGTTTATATTCAATTCAATTCAAAAATACTTTATTGATCCCAGAGGGAAATTAAGTGTTGGTATAGCTCATATAATTAATTCTTTAAGGAGTTGTTGTAGATGATGATGGCTGTGGGCAGGAAGGATTTCCTGTAGCGATCTGTATTGCAGCGAAACTGAAGAAGCCTCCGACTGAAGACGCTCTGTTGTTGTATGACTGTCTTATGAAGAGGATGCTCAGGGTTGTCCATAATTTTTTTGATTTTATGAAGAATCCTTCTTTGCATTATCATCTCCAGATTTTCCACAGTTGTCCCTAGAACAGAACCAACCTTCTTTATCAGGTAGTTTAGCCTTTTTAAATCCCTGGCTCTGATGCTGCTACCCTAACAGATGACGGCTGAAGAGATTACACTCTCCACAACAGACTTGTAAAAGATTTGCAGCATCTTGCTGCAAACCTTGAAAGACCTAAGCTTCCTCAAGAAGTACAGTCTGCTCTGTCCCTTCTTGTAGACGGTTTCACTGTTGCGCCTCCAGTCCAGTCTGTTGTCAAGGTGAACTCCGAGGTATTTATACTCCTCAACCACCTCCACTTCTTCTCCCATGATGGAAACAGTTTTTGACTTATCCCTGTTTCTTCTGAAATCTACAATCATCTCCTTTGTTTTGTTCACATTCAAGGTGAGACGATTGTTTCCACACCATGTCACAAAGCGGTCCACCAGCTCTCTCTGTATTCAGCTTCTTGTCCATCTCTGATACACCCGACAATTGCAGAGTCATCTGGGTATTTCTGCAGATGACAGGTCTCTGATTTGTACTGGAAGTCTGAGGTGTACAGAGTGAAAAGGAATGGTGAGAGTACGGTCCCCTGTGGTGCTCCTGTGCTGCTGACCACCTGGTTTGACACACAATTCTTCAGTCTCACAAATTGTGGTCTGTTGGTCAGGTAGTCATTGATCCATATGTCTATGGTACTGGTTGCTAGGCAAGTCATGTGTCTGACAAAGACCAATAGCAGGCTGTGTGATGTGCTGCACCACTTTGCCCTTCGCTGTGCTGCGCGCACGGCGTTGCGACTGTTTACAAGATATTAAAGAGTAACTAAACCGTATAAACTGTATAAATGGGTCTTTACCAATGCAATATTTCAGTTTCTGGGGATTTATTTTAATTTTCGTGTAAACTTCTACACTTTTTGGTCTAAAAACGTCTTAGTGCTGCCCTCTTAGGGTTGAACTGTGGCTACTGCATTTGAATTTTGTGATTGGTGGAGAGCAGTACATCTTTACGTCACAGGCATGGTCTCAAAGACACGCCCCGTGGGTATGGGTATAAAACTATCTCTCAGACACACTCGCCCCATGGCGAGTTTGGAGTTGGATTGCGTTTTTCAGGTTACCATTTCACACTGTTTTGAACGTTAGCCTATGTTAGCATTACTGAGTCAGCGCTGCCTGAGGCCGGTGCTGCTGAGGCCGGTGCTGCTGAGGCAGAGGGAAACAGGAGGAGTCCAGTCTCTGAGTGGTAATGCTAACATAGGCTAACGTTCAAAACAGGTGAACGTTGATCAGATCGATCAGTCGCAAAACTGCCAACGTCGCTGTGGTCACTGTCCATGTTTCAGTGTCAGATTAAGCTAGGTGTCACCAGCGTCATAGAGAGAGAGAGTTCTGACACTCCCATAGACTTCTATGGAAAAAATGGAATGCGGAAGTCACGTGGGTCGTGCAGATGCAGATACTTCCAAACAACAGCAGTTCCTGCATTGACTGACAGTTCATTCTCTGAGTTTTGGAACTATTTTCTCCGGTAAGTTGATGAAATTAAATTTTTCTTAGCATTGTAAAGCATTAGCTGACTACTCCTTAGTAGTCAGCTAACGCTGACTAGTAAGGTCGGATCCCCAAGTACAAGCTTCCGTTAATACTGCAGCCTGTGATGTCTCAGCTCCGTCGTCTTTGGGAACAAGAAACTGTAGTGCAGCGCCACATGGTGCCTTTGGGAAGTGCTTTACCGTGGAGGTACTGATAGATGGAGTCGAAACCTGCTGTCTCCTCGACACTGGCTCTGAAGTCACTACCATGACCAAGGCACACTTCAGGAGAAGATTTAGTGAGGAGAAGTTATCTTCTGCCAATTGGGTCAAGCTTACGGCTGCAAACAGTCTAGACATACCAGTTGTTGGATGCTTATACACAGATGTTGAGTGTTTTGGAAGGAAGGTGTCTGTAAAGTGTGTCTTTGTGTTACGTGATGACCCGTCCGAGTCAGAAAAGAACACAACAACCCCTGGAATTTTAGGAATGAAAATACTAGGTGAACTTCAAAGTCTTTTCTCCAGTTTTGGTGGTCTCCAAACAACCAAACATGCACAGCCAACCACTGGTACCCTGAATCGTATTTTTGCTGAAATACAAAAACAAGAACAATGTTATGGGGCAGAGGAAAGGATAGGATTTGTAAAAATAGCCAGCAGAAATCCGGTTGTGATCCCTTCAAGATGTGAAACAGTGGTAGAAGGTCGATGCCGACTTCCCCCTAAAGTGACCTGCCAAGTGTTGGTGGAAGTGACCCAAGCTGCTAGTCTTCCACTGGGTCTGTTGGTGGAAAATGTGCTGACCCAGGCTGTAAATGGGAAGGTCCCCGTCAGGGTTTTAAACTCGAGCCAAAAGTCAGTAACGCTGTCTCCCAGGTCAAGATTAGCCGAGATAAGTAAACCACGCGCTGTGTTACCAAGAGAGAATGTTATTTGAAGAAGCGGTGGGAGAACTCAGAGTAAAACCCGCTGGGGACACAGATTATGAGCTTTGTTTGAGTGCTTCCAATCCTCTGTCAATTCCACTTCAAGCAAACCTTCATGGCCTCAGTGAAGAACAGGTGCAAAAACTTAACCGGTTGCTGGAAAAACATCAAGGAGTGTTCTCAAAGGATGACTGTGACTTTGGGTTTTCCGAAACTGTAAGCCACAGCATCCCAACTGGCCATGCTCATCCCATATCACAGAGGCACAGGCGGGTACCACCGCACGTCTTCCAAGAATTTAAGAAACATGTTCAGGATTTGGTGGACAAAAGGATTTTAAAAGAGAGCAACAGCCCTTGGGCTCTCCTGCAGTCATCGTGATGAAGAAAGATGGTTTGGTGCGTTTTTGCTGTGACTACAGGAAGCTAAACGCTATCACCCATCGAGATGCCTACCCCTTGCCACGAGTGGAAGAATCCCTCAATACTTTGGGGCAAGCCAAACTCTTTTCATCTTTGGACTTAACAGCAGGCTACTTTCAGGTGGCAGTGACAGAACAGGACCAAGAAAAGACAGCTGTCACTACTCCTTTTGGACTTTTCCAGTGAACCCGGATGCCATTCGGGCTGTGTAACGCCCCTGGGCCATGTGGTGCACTCATGGGAGGTGGCTACAACATTCCTTCAAAATGCAAGTGTGCCTCATTCGTATGGACCAAGGAGTGCCAAGATGCATTTGACCAGCTGAGAGGTCATCTGATGGCTCCCCCAGTGCTGGCCTACCCAGACTTCAACTTACCCTCTCATCCTGACTACCGATGCCAGTCACTAGGGATTGGGAGCAGTGCTCAGCCAAAAACAGGATGGGGTCGAGAGAGTGATTTCTTTCGCCAGCAGGGGGCTGCGAGGTTCAGAGAAGAATGACAAGTATTACAGCGCATTCAAGTTGGAATTACTCACTCTTAAATGGGCTATAACTGAAAAGTTCCGGGACCTCCTTCTCTACTCTAGGTTTACTGTGGTCACTGATCAATTCAATTCAATTCAGTTTATTTATATAGCGCCAATTCACAGTGGGCAGTGGAACAGAGGTGGGTAGCCCAACTGGCAGAATTTAGTTTTGAAGTCCACTACAAACCTGGACGATTTAATCAGAATGCTGATATCTTGTCACGGCTTCCCAAGGACCAAGAACCAGAGGTAGAGGATGTTGAAAAGGATCTCCTGGTAATGGGGGTGGAGGATGTCTTTGGCCTGAATGTCACGAAAGTGACTTAATTGCCCCAAGAATCACCTGCACTCAGGCCGTCGTAAGAAGTAATGTTGGAGGTCGCAGTTGGGAGCAGATATGCAAGCTTCAAACAGAGGACCCGGACATTGGGCCTGTTCTCCAGGCACTGGAAAGAGGTGCCCTGCCTCCCAGGAAGCAGATCGAACTGATGAATAAGTGTCAACAGAAACTGTTTGGACAGTGGGAGCGGCTTTGCACCCATAATGGAGTTCTGTTCAGGAAGCTGACACACTCTATTTTACAGTCAGAATGTGTACTGTGTATTTGTGTGAGGACACAGTAAATTTTGGTAGGGGGGAATGTAGAGTAGTAGAGAAGGACTGCATTGCCCATGAATCCCAGTGAGACGTGGGCGAACTGTTAACCACCAGAGGGCAGGATGTCGGCGAGAAAAGAGATAGGAAGTGCGTGAGCAGAGACCAAGAAAGGAGGAGACGGGCTGAGAAGCGTTCGGCACCGGGACAAAGAAAAAAGTGACTAAACGGGAGCTTCCACGGCCGTTGTAAAAGTGAGGGAGCTCGCGGTGCATTACCGACGACTGGAGGGAAATATTTGACCATGATGACATTACCTTCAGTTTGACAGTTACAGAGGTCTTTCAACAACAAATTATTCCAGCATTTATTCTAATTACACTCTCCTCAGTCAGAGTGCCAAGGCTGGTGTCAAAACTGGGAGGGACTCGAGGCCGGGATACCCGGATTTCAACTACTCCGAGAACAGTGTGTGTCTTCCCTCATAAGTGAGTAAGTCGGACTTGTTACAGTATTATTTAAATATACATTTTTATACATATAAAATGATGTAGAAAACCAAAACTATAGTGATATGTATAATTACACGTGAAACTTTTCTCTTGTTACACCCTAAACATCTTCATTTGTAATTTTAATTTTTCACCCATTAAGTCCTTCAAAGCAAAACATTTTACCAATGAACTGTTTCTCTATTGTTGTTTTCAGGGAGGTCACCAGTGGTTGATATCAGAAGGAGTTGCTGATAATGTTACAAAGGATGAACCTTAATTAGGACTTCAGCACATTTCCACATTGCCCAAATTTGATCAGATGCAGTTTATTGGTGCAGATGTAATGACTGCAAGAATGGTAATAAAAATACTTTGTTAAAGCTTGTTTTACATTTTTCACAATATTGTATAATAAAAAGTTTGCTTATTTTTTCACAATTAACACACACTTTTTTCTTCTACTGGTTTTTTTTTCTCATTTTAATCAATGATTTAATATTTTACTGTAGTCAGGCCATCAGTCAACGCATAGACAGTCGCATATTTTACTCCCAAGTTATACTTCTTCAAAACATGTAACTCAGATCAGCTCTGACATTCAGCTAATTTTCCATCTGACACCAGGCAGAGAGAACACAGACTGAATGACATCTGCTAGACATATAAGTTGTTTTGGGAGTAAATTCTGGGAACAGTAATATGCTTGGTTGAAAGATAAAGATCTGAAGGTAAGCTAAAGCAGAAAACATGTCGTTTTAAATGAATAGGAGGACAAGGTATAGCATAACCATGCTAGCATTCAGAAAGACTTTAAATTGGGTTTTATTACTCCAGTTTAGGGTTTCTTGAGCACATAATGTATTAGACATGTTTATATTGAACAGTGTATTTAATTAATTTATCAATAAATATGATCAGTGTATTATACAATGTGTTGGCCCTCTCATTTCCCTCTCAAATGTAGGCTAGAAAAGTGAGGAATGTCTGTCCTACAAATGCTTTGATAAAATAAAAATGAGACAGTACTACTCAGACTACTCAGTAAAAAGTAATCAGTACATTATTAGTTCATATTTACCAAAACTCAGCAGGAGAAATTACTAAATATTCGATTTTGCGTTTTGTTCCGTTAGAAGCCGCTCAAACTGACTGACAGCTCTGAAATGTTTGGAACTATTGAGAGCTCCATGAACCACGTGACCGCGTGTTGGGTAGATCAAAGTCTGTCGTAACTCTCTCTCTCTATGGCGCTGGGTATCACTGTCCTCCTGAACACACCCCCACATCCCCCCCTCCGCTAATCCTCCACACTTGGCCATACCCCTCCGTGCTTCCTGGCACTGCCCACTTTGTAGAATTTTTCAAATGTTGTCTGGGGATGGGGTTATGATTTTTCATGGGGTTCAGTTACACTTTCAAGCGCAAATGTAGCTTTACAGACAAACAGAGCTGGCATATGTGTTTCTGTGTGTGACAAAAGTGGCAAAGATCCAGTAGGTCCACATGGAAACAAAATCTAAAATAATAATCTATAAACTGACTGAGGATGAAGATAAAATCTAAAAAATGGAGCAGGCATTATTGTGTTTTTAAGACTGCTGCTTTTTACTTTTATTATTACATTGAAAAGAAAATACCTGTTTTCTCAGAATGTTATTTCAGATTTTTGTTTAACTTTTGTCCAGTACGACTTAAAAAGCGAACCAGTATTGTTTCTCGTAAATTTTCTAATTTGGAAGAGTAATTATTTTTATTATTAATTAATTTCTAGAGATTTTTAAGTAATTTTTGTACTTGTGAAAGCCTATCTGAAGTTTGTTATTTAACTGTTCATTCTAACCACATGGAGAATGCATGCTTTAAATATGTTAAAATCAAAAGTCTGGTCACAGTCATTACAGTGTTTCTGGACTGTGCTTCGTGTCCACTTTTTTTGGATATCAAAATATGGCCACCCAGTGAATCAACGTCTCACCTCTTCAGATGGGTGTGTTGCACTGCTTTCCATGAGCTTCTTCCATACTGGTTGATCAGCTGCTCCATTTCCAATAACTCCTTCGGGCACGGCCTTCAAAAATTTTGAGAGGAAAAATATGGGGGTGAATCTCTGACATTATTTGTTGTTTTAATGCTCAGATCTGGTTTTCCTCTCTCAAAACACTGTTTACACTCAAAAAGTTCCTTCTTGTGTTCAAATATCTGTTCTTGCACCTAAACTGATTCCTCTGCACTTGAACTCCATTTCTCTGTGCTCAGAACTCATCTCTGCCCTCTCAAAACCTGCTCTCATGGATTTTTCCTGTGCTCTTGGATTTCAAACGAAACCCTGCCAAAAGTCCCCCAGCCAATAGGAAGGCAGATATGGGGCTGACTAATGAGCTCGTCACAGTCTTCTTTGGGGTGCGCTTGTTTTAATATACTCACGTAGGCTTGCTCATCCTTGATACCGGTCTTTTGCACTTTCTAACAGAGGAACTGAGCTGACGGTCAGCCATGATGGCTAAGGACGGAAATAGGGAACCTGAAGTAAGAATTATTTTTAATAGTGAGACGGCCTTATGACCATATAATGGCCGTATTCAGTTTATTTTTAATGGTGAGACGGCCTTATGACCATATAATGGCCGTATTCAGTTTCAGACCCGGCTCGAGGGCAATTTCGCTGCGGGGGGGGGTTGCAGTTTTTATTTAACCCCTTAACGTTTCTACCTCCTGTTGGCAGTGTGTTAAATATTTCCGTGTGTGAAAGCCTTTTTGAAGTTTGTTATTTAATTAATCTTTTCTAACCACATTGAGAATGCACATTTTAAATATGTTAAAATCAAAAGTCTTGGCCAAGTCCTAAAAGTGTTTCAGTAATGTGCCAGATGGCCTCTTTTTTGGAAATCAAAATATGGTCACTCTAATGATATGCAGCTTGCAAAAGGTTAAGAACCCCTGCTCTGACTCATGTTCATATAGGACAAATTCATCAACAACTGCCCGACTCCAGCTTGTTCAGAATGCTGCTGCTCGTTTCTCAACTAACACTAGACCCAGGCAACATATCACTCCAGTGCTGGCCAATCTGCACTGGCTGCCTGTCTGCATTAGAATTTAATTTAAGATTTTAATGTTTGTTTATAAAGCCCTTCATGGCTTGGCACCCACATACCTTCCTGACTTACTTTACCCATACATTCCAGCACGGTCCCTTAGGTCAGCAGAGCAGCATCTACTCCAACTTCCCAAAGCCAGATATAAAGGCCGTGGCAGCCGCGCTTTTTCAGTCCGTGGTCCTTCACTCTGGAATCATATTCCGCTTCCAGTAAGGCAGTCGCCAACCCTTGCACACTTTAAGTCACGACTCAAAACTTACTTTTATTCATTAGCCTTTCCTTCGACATATTTTCATTTTATCTATTTTATATTTTATTGCCTTTTAAATAGATTTTATTCTTTTTTTTAATCTATTGATTATCTTATTTTTATCTGTATATGTTTGTTTTGAAATGTGCAGGGCCTTGGTCAGCTCTCATGCTGTCATAAAGTGCGCTTTATAAATAAACTTGGTATGGTATGGTAAGAAGCTTCCCTAAACCCTGATCTTCCCCTCGTCAACCAGATAAGACCAGCCATAGGGGTCTCAGCTGGAACACATCATCCACATCTCTGATCTTTATACAGCTGATCCAGGAAAACTGTCTGTTTATTTTAATAAAACTTAAAGAACGGTGCAGGAAGAGGTCATTCGGGTTAATCCTGCATGAATAACTACAAATAACTACACAATAATTTATTCTCATGTCAATTTTTGCTATTTCTTTTTCGATGGTCGTTTTAAATTGTTCACATTAAGCTATATGTTCATATCTTTTAAAAAAACTTTAATAACAATGTAACTGTTAATAAAATTACTTGATATTTACCATTTTTTAAATGAATTTATTCATAACAACCATTGAACTAAATAACCATGTGACAAAACATAAATTGACAAACAGAAAACAGTCTATCCATCTCGGTCCCTCCTCTCCTCAGCCTCCTGTTGCTGCTTCATGTCCTAACCAAGAAAACAAAACAATAATTTACAAAAAGAGCAACACAAAAACTTTGATGAAAATCTATATTTATTAACACGATCAGTAATAAATTATGTCTTTGATTCACTGCGGCACATACAGTACTTTTTCATATAAAAAAAAATCTAATTTGTTTTCGGCCAACAAGGGGTGACATTGCCCTCCAGATCCACCAGAATTGTTCTCATAAAATAGATCGAAAATAAGTTAAGATAAGGAACATGGCAATTGTGGTAATACAAATATGACATCACATACTGAGATCACAGGTTCTGTAGTTTTTGAGGCTTAATAAGACTCCTCTAATTAGATTTATTCTTCTATCTCCATGCCACCATGGCCCAATTTTGCCCTAGTAAAGAGGAAATAATTTATCCTTAAAAAAAAAAAGAAGAGTATTTTTGCTTTATTTGCAAAAAACGAAATTAGCTGTAAGCGGGGCAATACATGGAGAACCATTAGACCAACATATGAGCTCATTTACGAGCAATGGTTTACAAAATAATATAAAAATATATATCTATACCAAGAACAAAAGCCAAACAACACAACCGCTTTAGGTTTTTAATTTTCATACCACCAGATTTTAATGTAGGTACTTACTTACATTTAAAACTGTACTCCCCTCCCGCTTCGCCAGTTGCTTCCTCCGCCATTGTTGCTGGAAGAAAAATCTCCCGTTTGGCTCGCAATGCATTTTGTGATATGGGGTGCGTTGAAGGATACACCGGACCCTTTATATACAGTCTACGCACCGGATATATCCTTCAAATCGGGGAAAAGGAGGACAGATTTGTGGGCCGCATTTGAAGTAATCTTTGAATTTGGACAGCCTTCATGGCGCCCCGCCGGGCTCAGTTTAATGGTTTAATGGGATTAAAACGTTTTGCTGGTGGGAGTAAAACAAGCGTACCCCAAAGACTGTGACGAGCTCATTGGTCAGAATCATATCTGGCTTCCTATTGGCTGGGGGACTTTTGGCAAGATTATTTCACTTGAAATCTAAGAGCACAGAAAAAAAATCAGCGTGAGCAGGTTTTGAGAGGGCAGAGAAGAGATCTGAGCACAGAGGACTGAAGTCCAAACGTAGAGGAGTAAATTTAAGTGCAAGAACACATATTTGAACGCAAGAAGGAACTTTTTGAGTGTGAACAGTGTTTTGAGGGAGAAAAGCATAAGATCTGAGCATAAAAACAACAAATAATCCTCTCAAATTGACAAAATGCGCTCTTGATTTATGGCAGGGATTTACCCCCATAGTAAAAAAACATCCGATCCACAAGGTCGTGAGTTTTTCGACAGAATCCTCTTCATTATTTGATGCATGCAAAGGTTGATGTTCAGGTTTTACTAGTTTTTTTCTCCTTAGTTATGTGTCTGTCTTCTTTTAGTTCTCATTAAAGGACAAGCGACCACAAAATATTACCGCTTGTTAGCAAAACATGGAGGCTGGGTGTGGGTGCAAAGCTATGCAACCATAGTCCACAACAGTCGCTCTTCCAGACCTCACTGCGTTGTCAGTGTGAACTACGTCCTCACGTGAGTTGGCAACCCCCCTATGGAACTCTCCATGTAAAATATCAGATAAGCAAGTTTAAAGAAATGCTGTGTATCTTTTTGCATACAGAGACACTGAGTGTAAGGAGCTGAAGTTATCTGAAGAACAGTTCCAAGCTGCTAAGCCTACTTTCCAGTTTGCTTTGTGCCAGGACAAGCACAAACAACTCGGAACTAAAGCTGTCAAGCAGATGGCCAAAATTAGATCAGCTCCATATACCCAGGTTGCTTTTTTGCTTTCTTTACTGGCTTTGTTTATTTCAGCTCTTTTGTTCTTAAGTGACAAGATTACTCTTTTTATTTTAATATTTTGTTTGTGTCAAAATCCTAACAAGATTGTAACTATCTAATTTAAGCAGTAGATCTAGTGTAATAGAGGGTTGTCATATTTTTTATAATCATAAAGTAGGGGAGCTTATATTTATTTGAACAAATAGAAACAGTAGAATTAAAA
Organism: Valencia hispanica; assembly: GCA_963556495.2. Lineage (NCBI taxonomy): Eukaryota > Metazoa > Chordata > Actinopteri > Cyprinodontiformes > Valenciidae > Valencia > Valencia hispanica. The sequence continues at coordinate 43,717,941 of OY747715.1, forward strand.
ACTCAGACACAACGGTGAGAAAAATCAGTTTTTTAAAATAGACAGGCTACATTTGTGTTTTTTTTTCTCACATCAAAGAAACAGGAGTAAAGATGAGATGAACTGTAATTATGATAAAGTACTCCAACAGAATAATTTGCTAACACTGGCTTATTAATGTTTAGCAGCAGGTCACCAGGCTCCTCCAGCCAGCCCTCCACAGCTTATCCTCATGGAAGAGTCATTGGAAAGAGAGATCCATGCATCCAATGGATACAGTCTACAGAAAGAAAAGTTCTATCTTTACCCATGAAGCAGATCAGGTTTCCTGCAGTGCTAAATACAGTCTCAATGACCCTACCAAACACCTACATGTGGATTGCCATTGCAGACTTCTTCGCTCAGTTCCCTCTTCCCAGCTGCCTCAACAGATCATTGGATCTTTGGACCCAAGTGGGTGGAACACTGAGAACTCCACAGCCTCCAACAAACACACAGGTGCAGTACATAAAGCTTCACAAGAGTCATTAAAGTGCCAATAATTTTGTTTTGTCACAAAGCAAAAAGGGCAAAACCTGACAATTTCTACATTTTCAGACGCTCGTAGCCTAAGGCTAGAATATCAGAGTATTCAGTGAAATTGTGAATAATTCATTACACCTTTTCAAGCAAAACTATTGTATCGTTTGAATTTGTGGTTTCATTTGTGCATGGTAAGAAAATTAATATTGATTGTTAGTGCTAATGACAATCACCTGTATTAACAGAATTAGATTTTTTCTCCTTTTTTCTGTATTTTGAATACATTTCTAAACTTTTGAGTCAACGTTGCCACTGCAATTTAAGTGACTGGAATTCTCTGAAAGCCACTTATCCAGTGACAGAGGACCAAGAGAAGACATGGACCAGGTTGAAAGAGCATGAGGGCTGGCGTGCTGGGAACAGACATCCTAATGGTGCATGCCATTTGTAGTCGGAACTCGAAAACTCCAGACTTTAGTCGGAAAAATTCAACTGGAACCCTATAAAGTTGAACTTCCTACTCGGAAAGTTGGAGATTTTTTTTCTTGCACCGACTTCGAGTTTTACAAGACAAACTAGTAAGACTGCATCTAAAAATCAATGAGACATGTAGAGCCTGCAACTCTAAACTTAAAATAAAATTAGTGTTAGCATATGAAAAGTACAGCTTAAAACAATGCTTGAAAGAGGTACTACCAACAATGGCAACCTCTCCGTCGCCATATTGGAATTCCAATAACGTGTTACAATAATCTATTTTAACAAAGTAAGAGATGTAAAACAGTGTTCCCAACCCTGGTCCTCAAGGCACACTGCCCTGCATGTTTTAGAAGTTTCCCTGCTTTAACACGCCTGCTTCAGTTGATTACAGTTCAGCAAAAGCCTGAAACTGCCTGAAAAAGCTATCAGTTGTGCTGGAGCAGGGCAACATGTAAAACATGCAGGGCAGTGTGCCATGAGGACCAGGGTTGAAAAAAAGATACTTTACAGTCAGGGTAAAAACAGGTCTTTTTCACATTCAGCTTTCATCTTTTGATGATTATTTTAAAACACAATACAGTTTAAATAAATTCAGAAAGAAAAATGAAGACTCAAAACAAAGAACCTCAGAGCCATTTAGGTAAAGGAAAACGCCATGTAGAACTGAATAAAAATACTGCACAAGGTATATGGGATTAATGAAACTGGCGAAAAATTTTAATGTTTTACAACATATTATAGATTCAATATATGTTAACTGTGTGGAAATGTAAACATCACTTAATGTTCCAAAGAGCTGGAATGTGTCTAAAGTGAGCTCTGAATAACACTGATTATTTGCAGGTGATACCTATACAGGCTTTAAAATCTAGACCTACCGTCCAAATTTGGTTTGAATTGTTTTGAATGACAAAAATTGTTTGTTCAAAACTCGCATCAGTTTAATTAAGTCTTTCTGTAGTGATAAAGACAACATTTGAAAGTCTGTTGCCAGTAATTCCCCCTGTATTAAAAATGCCAAAGAATTATTCTAAAGTTTAACTTAAAGCAGAGGATGAAGTTCACTACACAGCCATAAAAATATGACAGGAGGTAAAGAAACCTAGTGGTTGTGTTGTCTCCTGTAATTTTAGGTAATCAAGCTTGATAAATTTATTAGGATCCTAATAAAGAGCACCCTCCTACTTTATACATATTTTTGTTAATACGCAATTGCTTACTAACTGCCTACATTTTTAACCTTTTCAATCGTTTCTCTCTTCAGAACCCCGGCTGACAGCTGACATAGGTATTTAATGATTGCCTCAATAGTGGGAACCAGTCTGCTACCAGCAGTCTGAAGGACAAGCCAAAGGATCATTAGACTCCTTCACAGTACACAGACTGAGTTTTGCGTAGGGACTCCAATTATCAAGAAAACAGAGAATTTAAGACCCGGAGTCTGATGAAAAAGTATGGATGGACTTTAAGTTGGTCTCGCCCAATGCTGCTCTTAGCCCAATCAGTAGCCTGGTAATAAATAAAAATAAGCATCACATTGCTTTATCTATACTCTTCCAGTTTCCATGGTGATGAAGAAAAGTGTTCTGTATAGAGGAGCCACTCTACAGCCACTAATGGACAGGATACCCACAGAGAGCTCATCGGTACATCTGTCATTATCATAAATGACCTACCAGGGTGGATCAGCAGCTCTGTCATGGTCATTTTATACTATACTATGTATAAGCAGTGGAGTACATTTTTAAGGCCAATCTTTTTTTGAACTACAATCTTTAATGTTTAGCTCAGCATGTCAGTATCTGTACTTCATCTCCCTTTATAGAAGAAATAATTAAATAACCCAATACTCTGCAACTCTAAAAGACAAGCAAGCAGAAATACAGAATCTTAAGGTAATTATAGAAAATGGGTAAAAGAATACAAAAGCCTAAAATCTCTAATCTTCCATTTATCAGTAAAATTATTGAAAAAGTTGTTTCAGCAGTTAAATAGCTTCCAATGACCCACTGTTTTGATGTCTTTCAGTCTGGTTTCCGTGCTCACTACAGCACTGAGACTTACCTTTGTCAAAGTTTTCAATGACATTCACATAAATACAGACTGTGGTAGAACCACAGTGCTGGTTCTGTTGTACCTCAGTGCAGCATTTGACACTTTTGATCATGATATACTTTTGAAACGACTGGAGAGCTGGGTCGGACTCTCTGGTACAGTACTTGGCTGATTCGAGTCTTACCTAAAGAACAGGGACTTCTTTGTTTCAATAGGAAACTTTTCATCAGAACTTACCCTCTTGTTTAATATCTACATGCTCCCACTAGCCCAGATATAACAACCAATAAGATTAGCTACCATAACTATGCAGATGATACTCAGCTCTACATCACGATGTCACCAGGTGACTCTGAACCCATCCAAACCCTGTATAAATGCATCGAGCAAATCAATCAATGGATGTGCCATAACTTTCTCCAGCTGAACAGAAACAAAACAGAAGTAATTACTTTTGGACTTAGAGAGAAAAGATCAAAAGTCAGCACACAGCTTCAGTTAATACAGCTAGAAACTACTGATCAGGCCTGAAATCTAGGTGTAGTAATGGACTCAGAGCTGAACCTCCAGGGTCACATAAAGGCAATAACAAGGTCAGCCTTCTATCCCCTGAAGAACATTTCCAGGATTTAAGGACTGATGTCAGGACCTCGAAAAACTTATCCATGCGTATATCTTTAGTCGGATTGATTACTGCAACATCGTTCTCACAGGTCTGCCTAAAAAGTCAATTAGACAGCTGCAGCTGCAGCTCGCGTCCTCACTAGAACCAGGAAAGTAGAGCACATCACCCCTGTTCTAAATTCCTTACACTGGCTCACTGTAGCTCAGAGAATAGCCTTCAAAATACCTTTACTAGTTTATAATTCATTGAATGGCTTAGCATGTTACTATACCACCCCCCCAGACCACTTAGGTCCAATAATTCCAGTCTACTTAACATCCCTAGAATTAGAACCAAACATGGAGAAGCAGCTTTCAGTGTCTATGTTCCTCTAAGGGGCTGTTTACATGACAACCTTTTTCAGCAAAACTGAGTTTTTTCTCTTCGATTCGGCCTCTCGTTTACACGACAACGGGAAAACGGGGGGGGGGGGGGGGGGGGTTGGGGGGCCAAAAGGTAGCTTTTGGAAAACGGCTTCCAGAGTGGAGACTTCTGAAAACGCTGAGGGATTCGTTGTCGTGTAAACGCATGCTGGAGACTTTTGAAAACGATGACGTCACAGCCAGCCACCTATGGACATGTTTGACTTGCGCACTCCGCCTTTCTACAGAAAAAGTAATTTGGTCTCTGTAAGCAAAATTAGAGATCATCAGGCTTCTGTGCGATCGCCAACGGAAACGTATACATTACTTGTGTTAAATAATCAATACGCCTTTATTTAAGCGGAGAACTACAAGAAGACAGCCATTGTTAGTGATCATGAAATGTTTATTTTCCAGGTTGTGAGGGGGAAACCTTGGAACACTGCATACATGGGGCATACTGCCATCTAAAGGCCGGGCATATGTACTAAATCGTTTTCCATCGCGCGCCCTGCCGCGTAAACGCAGTGCACCCGCGTAATCAAACAAAAACGGCAACATTGTCGTGTAAACAGCCCCTAATCTGAAACAAACTTCCAGACAACTGCAAAGATGCTGAAACACTGAGTTCTTTAAAATCACAACTAAAAACTTATCTGTTTAGAGTTGAATTTGAGCAATGTTTTCATGTATCATATGTTTTGTGTCTGCTTCTTGCTTTATTGCTGTTTTTACTTTATATGCTTTGTCTGTTTTACTGCTACTTTTATTTTACCCCTTAATCATGTAAAGCGCTTTGAATTACCTTGTTGTTGAAAGTGTGCTATACAAATAAAATTGCCTTGCCTAAAAGCTAATATCTTTGATATCAGATATCTAACTTAACATACAGCATGATTCTAGTGGTCCGGAAAACAATCAGTTCTCCAAAACTAAACAGAGGATTTTAGCTTGACTGAGGCTGTAATACAACTAAGTGCCAACACAATGTTCATGCCTATTGTATGTCAAAATATTAATTACTGAAGTAGATTGACTCCGATAATCTGACTACTGTATAATAAATCTTTACTGAAGTTTTCCAAGGTTTCTTTTCTTTTTTCTTTTTAGGGTTCAAAACAAGTGTCGTTTAAATAGAATTAGAGAAACATATTTAGTTTACATTTTTTAAATTGAGATTATCTCCTACAATACATGTGTTTTGTGGACTTGGAGAAGGTGTTCGATTGTGTCCCTCAGGGAGTCCTGTCAGGGGTGCTCCAGTAGAATTTGGTACCAGGCCCTTTGATACGTCTGTTGGGTCCCTGTACGACCGGTGTCAGAGCTTGGTTCACATTGCTGGCAGTAAGTTGGGCTCGTTCCTGGTGAGAGTTTGACTCCGTTAAGGTTGCCCTTTGTCACCAATTCTGTACATAATTTTATGGACAGGATTTCTAGGCGCAGCCAAGGTGTTGAGGGGATGCGTTTTGGTGGCCTCAGGATTGGGTCTCTGCTTGTTGCAGATAATGTGGTCCTGTTGGCTTCATCAGAATGTGATCTACAGCTTTCGCTGGAATGGTCCGCGGCCGAGTGTGAAGCAGCTGGGATGAGGATAAGCACTTCCAAATCTGAGACCATGGTCTTGAGCCGGAAAAAGGTAGAGTGCCTTCTCAGGCTCGGGGACGAGGTCCTTCCCCAAGTGGAAGAGTTTCAGTATCTGGGGATCTTGTTCACAAAAGAGGGAAAAATGGAGCGGGAGATTGATAGGTGGATTGGTCGAGCGTCTGCAGTTATGCGGGAGCTGAGACAAAAGACAAAGCTCTCGATTTACTGGTCAGTCTAGGTTCCTAACCTCATCTATGGACACAAGCTCTGGGTAGTGACCAAAAGAACGAAATCACGGATACAAATGAGTGAGGATACAAACGAATGAGTTTCCTCCGCAGGGTGTCTGGGCTCTCCCTTAGAGATAGGGTGAGAAGCTTAGTCATCCGGGACAGGCTCAGAGTAGAGCCGCTGCTCCTCCACATCGAGGAGTCAGTTGAGGTGGCTCAGGCATCTGGTCAGAATGCCTCGTGGATGCCTCCCTGGTGAGGTCTTCTGAGCACGTCCCACCGGAAGGAGGCCAAGGGGAAGACCGAGGACACGTTGGAGGGACTATGTTTCTCGGGTGGCCTGGGAACGCCTTGGGATTCCTCCCGAGGAGCTGGCCCAAGTGGCCGGGGAGAGGGAAATCTGGGTCTCTTTGCTTAAGCTGCTGCCCCTGCGGAAGACAATGGATGGATGGATCTTCTACAATAGTCAAACACGAAACACCCTAAAGCTATTAAAAACACAGTCATAAAAGTAAAACACTTGTGAGGGTATATTCCACTGACATTGATTCAGAGGAAAGAGACTGCTCAGCAAGAATTATACTGTTCTTGTCCAAAAACATATTCATTTAGTAGGAATGGTTTTATGCCTCTCATACCAGAAGCAAAATGCTAAACCCCATTTCATTGTTTGCTTCTTTCAATTTTTGGAATCAATGTTGTTGAAAAACTACCTTTCTGACACATTTCTCAAGATACCTTCCACGCCAGAATGGGTGAAATCTCCAAGGCAAATATGTAGGACATTTCAATTAGAAACCAGGAGCAAAGCCAGATTCTGATGATCTTCAAAGCTCATGCAGCAGTGTTGTGTTCAACAGTGATTAACGCACAATGGGATAGAGAAACATCTCACTCTATGGGAATTATACACAGAACTGGATCATAACTGAACTTCAGTGTATGGATTTTAAAAAAGGAATGTAGAAGTAAAAACAGACAATTTTGACTGTTTAAATTATTTAGACATATCTGAAGCTGCAAAGTAGAATACTATTAGTAATTTCCTTCCTCTTCTTTTTACCTGTTGTTTATTCCTTTTGATGTCAGCAAAGTAGAGATTATAGTAAAATCTTTTCAAATTAAATTCAAAAATAATTTCCCTCTGGGATCAATGAAGTAAGTGTTCTTGTAGCTCATACAATTGATTCTTTAAGAAGTTGTTGTAGATCGGGGGGGCCCAATTCCGGTCCTCAAGGGCCGGTCTCCTGCATGTTTTAGTTCTTTCCCTGGCTCAGCACACCTGAATCAAATGATGGCTCATTAGCAGGCCTCTGCAGAACTTAGGTAGTTGGACAATTTGAATCTGGTTTGTTGGAGCAGAGACGCATCTAAAACTGGCTGGACACCCATGTTGTAGATCATGATGGCTGTGGGCAAGAAGGATTTCCTGTAGCGGTCTGTTTTCCAGCAAAATTGAAGAAGCCTCCGACGGAAGACTCTCTGTTTGATTTTATGAAGAGTCCTTTGCATCATCATCTCTAGTGGTTCCACAGTAGTGCCCAGAACAGAACCAGCCTTCTTAATCAGGTTGTTGAGCCTTTTTAAGTCCCTGGCTCTGATGCTGCTACCCCAACAGATGATGGCTGAAGAGATTACACTCTCCACAACAGACTTGTAGAAGATACACAGCATCATGCTGCAAACCTTGAAGGACCTAAGCTTCCTCAATAAGTACAGTCTGCTCTGTCCCTTCTTGTAGACAGCTTCACTGTTCAGTTTCCAGTCCAGTCTGTTGTCCAGGTGAACTCCGAGGTATTTATACTCCACAACTACCTCCACTTCTTCTCCCATGATGGAAACAGTGTTTGACTTATACCGGTTTCTTCTGAAATCTACAATCATTTCCTTTGTTTTGTTCACATTCAAGATAAGACGATTGTTTCCACACAATGTCAAAGCGATCCAACAGCTCACTGTATTTAGCTTCTTGTCCATCTCTGCTACACCAGACAATTGCAGAGTCATCTGAGTATTTTTTGTAGATGACAGGTCTTTGATTTGTACTGGAAGTCTGAGGTGTATAGAGTGAAAAGGAACGGTGAGAGTACAGTCCCCTGTGGTGCTTCTGTGCTGCTGATGACCTGGTTTGACACACAATTCTTCAGTCTCACAAACTCTGGTCTGTTTGTCAGGTAGAAAATAACAGGGGGGAAGGCCCACCCTGCAAACAACGAACATCCCCGTGTTCACAGTGACTCAAAGGTTTTTATTCAATGGCAAAACTTAAAAGTCAAAATCCACAATGAGAGACGCAAAGCACAACCAGAAAACCAAAGACCAACTACTCTTGAACCTGCGTTGACGGTTAATCAAAGAAGGTCAAAAAAGATTTCCAGACTATATGGAATTTCTTTTCAGAATCTTTCATCACACACCTGATTTTTTCAAGCTTTAGATCGAATAGTACATCCTTAATCCAAGGTGATACTGTGTATGGGGCAGTCTCCTTTCATTTCAACAGAATCAGGCGACATGCTAACAGAACTGAAAATGCTATAACTTTACGACCTCCAGTAGGTAAGCCTAAACCAGGGGTGCCCAATTCTGGTCCTCTCCTGCATGTTTTAGTTCTTTCCCTGGTTCAGCACACCCAAATCAAATGATGGCTCATTAGCAGGCCTCTGCAGAACTTTGACATTCTGAGGAGGTAGTTGGACGATTTGAATCAGTTGTGTTGGAGCAGAGACACACCTAAAACTGGCTGGAAGCAGCCCTAGAGGGCTGGAATTGGACACCCATGGCCTAAACCCTCAGAAGGGACTCCAAAGAGTGATATTATAGGGTTTTTCCATTGAGGAAGAACCGGAATTGGTGCTAGAGCCAGAGTTTAGCCGGTTCTTAGCTGGTTCGTTCTAATAACCAGTTTGCGTTTCCACAGTTTCTAGTCGATGCTGCGTCTTAACATAATCTAAATCGTAGCACGCAGCGGTATAGGCCCCCGTGGGGGAGACCAAAACCTGAAACGTCCAAACAGAGAAAGATAACAATGGAGAACGCCATCCTGCCGTTTCTAATGCTGCTATTGTGCTTCCAGACTTTGGTGGATTTGCGAAGGTGTGTGAAAAACAAAATGGTGGTTGTTTGTTTGTTTCACCTAAAGTAGTCCCGCCCAGCACACCTGAGTTGCGTCAACATTGTGGGAAGGGTAGAAAGCGTTTTTTAGAAAGCACCAGTTTAGCCCAGGTTCGAGTTGGTACTTGGCTAAGCACTCGTTCCTAACCGAAAAATGGGTGCTTGTGCAGTGGAAAAACAAAGAACTAGTTCTAAGTGAGAGTCTAGCACCGAACCAACTCTGGGACCAGGTCAATGGAAAAGGCCTCTTAGTGGGTTTGGAGTTAATTTAAGTGCCAATACAGCAGAAAGTGCTTCACAAATATCAATCCAGTATTTTTGTATTTTGGGACAAAGCCAAAACATGTGTAGTAATGTGGTTTCCTTTGATTTACACCCGTCACACGTCAGGTCAATTTGAGGATAGATTCTGGCCAGTTTAGATTTACGAAGATGTGCCCAGTGTACCACCTGGAACTGGATAAAAGAATCTCTGGCACACATAGAAAATTTTCTTCAAAACATCAGTGTCACATATAGCGTCACTCAGCATGACTTGGAGGTCACGCTCCCAAGACGGTTTAATTGCAAAAAAGGAGGGGGAATTCAGATCAGAAATCATAGTTAACATAAAAGAGACTGCTTTATTCCTGGTTGGATTGAAAAACATAATTTCATGAATTATATTATTGGGAGGCCTATTGGGAAACCCTGGGGTGGATGAAGCAACAAAGTGCCTAACCTGCAAATATCTTAAAAAATTGGAAGACGGCAAATCATATTAATTAGACAACTGTGCAAAAGAGGCAAACTTATCTTCAATAAAGATATCTTTAAAATATTTTAGACAGTTTCTTAACCACACACTAAATGTAACATCCTGCAGTAAAGGTGGAAAAAGGTCATTAAATACAATTGGACAAGAGAGACTCATTTGTTGAAGGACAAAATGTTTCCTAAATTGCGAATAGACTTTAAAAGAACCGTAGAATCGGATTGGTGGCTACAAGATTAAGTGGTAGGGGTAGCAATGCACCAATCAAAGCTGGTAGAGACAAGGGATTACAACAGTGCTTCTCCATCTCAACCCAGATATGACCGCTATTATCTGAGCTGTAATATACCCAAAAGGACAGGAAATATAAGTTACATGCCCAATAATAGTGCCTGAAATTGGGGAGACCCAGCCCACCATCCTGCTTCGACTTTTGCAAGTGGTCTTTCTTTAGACGTGGCTTTTTGCCATTCCAAATGTAAGTTAAAATAACAGAATCCAATTTCTTAAAATAAGCGCCTGCTATAAAAACAGGAAGACACTGAAATAGGTATGTACATTTAGGGAGCACTGACATCTTAATCACATTCACTCTCCCAATCAAAGCAAGAGGTAGGGCTGACCACTTAGTTAAATCCTGCTGCACCTGAAGCAACAATTTATTGAAATTATGTTTACAAAAGGTCATAATTTTTTATTGTTGTAGTAATACCTAGATAAACAAAACTTTGTGTAGTAATCTTGAGAGGAACACTTATAGTACTGAGATCAGAGTTATCAAAGTTCGAGAGCCGCAGCTCACTCTTATGCAGGTTTAATTTATACCCAGAAATTCACCCAACCTGAGTAAGTAATAACTTATGGGGAATTGTTGATTTTGCTTCAGATACGTACAACAAAAGATTAATCAGCATAGAGAGACAGTTTATGTTCAACATTACCCGTTGTAATGCCTTTGATGGAGCTATTAGATCTTATAGCACTCGCCTGGGGCTCAATAGCCAAAACGAACAGCAGGGCGCTGAGTGGGCACCCCTGTCACATCCCATGCTTTAAAGCATAGTAGAGGTTATTTGTGAGAACCATAGCTGACGGACAGGCATATAATAACATGACCCAAGATATAAATAGTTGACCAAATCCAAATCTTTCCAGGGTTTCACTCTACCCTATCGAATGCCTTCTCTGCATCCATGGATAGAAGGCATTTGGAATTAGCCTGACTTGGGGTATATATAATATTAAACAAGTGGCAAATATTATAAAAGGAACGTCTATTTTAAACAAAACCAGTCTGATCAGAAGATATTACACTAGGTAGAACTTGTTCTAAAGGACAGGTGAACACTTTTGCTAATATTTTGTAATCACTATTTAGTAACGATATTGGCATGTAAGATGAACATTCTAGTGGGTTTTTATCCTTTTTTGGTAGCAAAGTTATGCAAGCCTGGTTCAGGGTGGTAGGAAGGGACCCTCTGCTAAGAGAGTCTGTGTACATGACTGCCAAAATGGGAGCCAACTGTTCAGAAAATACAGCATAAAACTCATTCTGCAAACAGTCTGGGCCTGGTGATTTCCAAGGTTGTAATAATTTAATCGCCTCCGCTATCTCCTGTTGTGTAATTGGTGCATCTAAGGCAGCAACCTGATCTGGGGACAAGGTTGGAATAGGCAGGTCTCTAAAAAAGTTCTGTAAAAGAGGAGTTAAAAAGAGTACTAGAGCTGTATACTTAGTTATAATAACACTTAAAAGCGTCATTTATTCCTTGTTGGTCAGTAATAATATTTCTAGTCTGAGACGTTACCCCACCAATTGTTTGCTTAGCCCTTGCACCTTTTAGCTGTCTCGCCAAAACCTCACCAACCTTGTCACCATGTTCATAAATATTGCTTTTAATAATAAATATTCTATGGACTGAGACTTAAGAAATCGTATTCTGCACCAAGCCTCAAACGTTGTTTATATAAATCTTGAGATGGAGTTTGCACGCTTATCAGGGGTGAAAGTAGTTTTAAATTCTTGCCGGTACTATTACCAAAACCTTCATCTCTCTCTCACTTAATGCATTTTAAAATAGCAAATAGTCAAAACCCAAACAAAAACCTTTTAATATTTTACTGTAGGCTACCTGTAGGCCTAGGGTTAGGGGTTAGTTGACAAGAATTAAAAACAATTGACGATATTGTAAAATGATAAAATTATGGTTTGGTAGATATTTACCTTGGATTATGACCATTTAAATTCTGTTGTTGGTTGTGATTGTAGCGGAGTCAAGTGGAACAGCGATTTCTTCTAGGTGCGCGCTCCCGACGCAGGGGGATACAGTTTCTGACGGGGATAACTACCTTTGCACGACACGGGCAGTAGCTCATTAAGTTTCTTTTCTGAGCTGTGCTGTATGGTTAAACAAAACAAAATAACAATTCAGAATCAATTCGGGTTGAGTTAAAAGGAATTTTTAAATAGACTGGTTCTAAATGAGGACTTTAAGACAAGCAACCGCTCTCCCATCTTCCTGGTACTGCGTACCACCACAGAATCTTTTAACGGTACGCAGTACCGGACCGTACCGGCTTACTTTCACCCCTGGCGCTTATACTATCCAAGTCTGCAATTCGTCTCTTCAGATCTGTTTGTTTAGACAAAGATTCCCTCTTTTTTTTAGCCACGAAACAATATTACCTTGCCTCTCAAGCTAGGGCGTAGAATTGGGTAGGGACGGTAGGGACATGTCCCTACCAATATTCAGCCGCTACTGTGTCGTCACTATTAATACAATCGCTACCCGTAGTGTTTAGTCAGTGATTATGGCACACAAAGGGTTAAATGTTGCCGGTCTCTGCTAGAAATCCCGCCTCTAACCCAAATATCGCTTCCTGATTGGCTGGCGGGTTCTCGCTAACTTACATGTGATTGGCTGTCCCCGCTCTCATTCCATCTTGGTCAAGTCCCAGAGCGGTAAAGCTTTTCGAACACATATACAGTCAATGGTACAACATCTCTGACTGTTAACGTCTCAAGCTACAACTGCTAGCTGGGCCGGATGAGAGGCATCTGCGAGTGTAAGTTGTCAACACGTTTGGCATTTGTTCTGCCCGTGTCACGTCAGCTAGATGTGTTTTACTGGTGTCATTTACATTTTGTGTTTGTGTCTCTTTGTTTGCGTGCGTGCATGTGTGTGTGTGTGTGTGTGTGTGTGCGTGCTGTAGGATTTGAAGGATGTCAAAGAAAAGAAAACTGGATATAAGAGACTTCTTTAGTAGTCAAAGTGTAAGTTACTTAAAATTAGAATTAAATTAAAATATTAAAATGGAATATGCCAAAGAGATACACTTTTTAAAGTTATTTTCTATTCTTATTTTCTTGTATTCGTGTAGAAAAGAGCAACTGTTTAAAAACACATAAATAAATATAATAACCAATCTCAAAATCAAACCTACTCCCTTGCTCTCAGGTATGCCTTAATGGCCTCCTGACTGTTAGGATCAAGGGAGTAGGTTTGATTTTGAGATTGGTGGGGACACAAAAGTGCTCCAAGGCAGCACTCTTGAAAGTTGAAGTTTTTTGCATTAGCAATCATAATTTCAAATTATGCAGATGTGCTGCTTTCTCCAGGTGGATCAGATTCCTTAGGAATCCACCACAATATAAATTTGACAACTGTATAGCAAGTACTGTAAACACATACACACTAGTAATACATGACGAGACCTCTTAGATATAAGGCTCTGGTTTTAAAGCCACATGGGTGAATCATTGTTATTCAGATCATCATCATCATACTAACATTTTTTAACCGCTATGTTATATTATGTGTGTGAAGGCTTGTTTTATTCTAATGTTTAAACAGTTTTTATTATGTAAAGCACTTTGTGTTGCTGTTAGCATGAAAAGCGCTTTATAAATACATTTGATTTGATCTGTCACATTGCTGAATCTCATCACTAACACATCCAGCATTATTTAACCTCACCTCTGAATTTCCAGCCTCTTTTTCAGCTTCTCCTTCTCCTCTACCTCCTCCAGCCTCTCTCCCTTCATCTGCTCCTGCCTCTCTTCCTCTACCTCCTCTGGTCTCTCTGGTGAGGCGCACATGTTGATGCATGACGAACAAATTAGGGATAGAATGATCAGAGTTTGATGGTAAAGTTATTGCCTGAGCAAAAAAGGCCTTTACTTTCACACTATTATGTGTAATTTATTCCCCCAAAAATATGGATACATAAAATCACATGATCCTCTTGATAGAATGAGGTTTTATTGTATTGACACCATAAATTTAATTTATGTGTTTTTAAACAGTTGCTCTTTTCTACACGAATACAAGAAAATAATAGAAAATAACTTTAAAAAGTGTATCTCTTTGGCATATTCCATTTTAATATTTTAATTTAATTCTAATTTTAAGAAACTTACACTTTGACTACTAAAGAAGTCTCTTATATCCAGTTTTCTTTTCTTTGACATCCTTCAAATCCTACAGCACGCACACACACACACACACACACACACACACACACACACACACACACACACACACACTGATGCACGCACGCAAACAGACACAAACACAAAATGTAAATGACACCAGTAAAACACATCTAGCTGACGTGACACGGGCAGAACAAATGCCAAACGTGTTGACAACTTACACTCGCAGATGCCTCTCATCCGGGCCAGCTAGCAGTTGTAACAGTCAGAGATCATCTTCTTCTTTTTGTTTAAATGGCGGGTGGCATCCAACTTAAAGGTGCGTTACCGCCACCTACTGTGCAGGAGTGTGAGTCGAAGTGAGGAGAAGAAAAAAAAACAAAACAAAAAACCTAAATTCTATTAACTAACTTACTTTTCCTAAGAAACTCTAACACTAATTTATAAATTTTATTATTTCCATTCAATACCGTTTTTAAATTCCAATCTCCATATCCTTTAATTTTTAACTTATCTTTTAATATTTCTCTAATTACTTTATACTTACTACAAAAACACAGTACATGCTCTACAGTTTAACAGTCAGAGATGTTCGACCATTGACTGTATATATGTTCGAAAAGTTTTACCGCTCTGGGACTTGACCAGATGGAATGACAGCGGGGACAGCCAATCACATGTAAGTTAGCGAGAACCCGGAAGCCAATTAGGAAGCGATATTTTGGTTAGAGGCGGGATTTCTAGCAGAGACCGGCGACATTTAACCCTTTGTGTGCCACAATCATTGACTAAACACTACGGGTAGCGATTGTATTAATAGTGACGACACAGTAGCGGCTGAATACCGTCCCTACCCAATTCTACGCCTTAGGTTAGGATAGAGACCTCTGGAGTCATATTGATTTCTACAAGCAGAGAGATCAGAGGTTTGATTGAAATTCAACAAAACTTTTGTCTGACAACAGGAGATAATTGAACCTCCAGTGCTTTCTTTGAGCTCCCATTTCAGGTATATTTAATTTGATTAAAAGAGTGGCATAATCTGAGACTACTAAGGGTTGATATTCACACTGTCAAACATAAAAATGTTAATTTTTGTATCAGTAAAGAAATAGTCATGAGAGAAAAAAAGAATACTGTATCCTGTGGGGTGTAAAAAACGCCAGAGATCCAGAATACCATAATACGGTAGAAAGGACTGTATAAAAGAAGCAGATTTAGATATAGTGTAACCTGGTCTGACAGAAGACCTATCCAGCCCTGGGTCCAAACATACATTCATATCTCCTCCTAAAATGAGAATATGTGGATCCAAGCAAGAGAGCAGTCTTACAAGCAGAGAGAAAAAATGGGGTTCGTCAAAATTTGGGGCATAAACATTAGCTAAAATCACATTCAGGTTGTAAAGTTTGCCAGTTACTATGACACAATGTCGATTGGGATCAGCTAAAGCTGTCATTGGGACAAAAGATACATTTTCTTTACCAGTATAGCAACTCCCCTAGCTTTACCTTGGAAGGTGAATGAAAAAGCTGCCCCACCCACATTTCAAACGAGTAATATCGGAGTTCTTAAGGTGAGTTTCTTGGAGGAACCCAATTCCTACACCAGAGTTTTTCCAGTGTGTGAGAGCTTATTTCTTTTAATTGGATGGTTCAGGCCTTTAACATTCCAGGTAATAATATTAGAAATTCCTACCATGTCAGTCAGGCTAAAGATAAAACAATGGAAAGAAAACCACTTAGGTAACAGGCATGTAAACAAAGATATTCCGGTTGACCAAAAAATAAGCATAGCACTGTCTTCATAGTGACAGCAAAAAACCTCCCTGGCCAAAACCCCAAGGTGGAAATAGCTGCTGGAACTAATGGTGCGTTCTATTTACCTTGGAAGTCAGAACTGGGAATGACATCACACCCGAGTTGCGAGCGTTCCAGTTAATGTCGGAGAAGTCGGGATTTCAACATGGTGATGCCCAAGAAAGCAGCAATTGTTTGTAGTAGATCATGCAAACATTGTGTTGTTGTACGGTTTACATTCCAGATGCAAATATCACTTTCGGTTTGTTCAATGAGGAGTTGCATGCACTACATGCAACACTGATTTTAAACGCACTTTTACAAGTGTGTCATGTAAAATAAGCAAGAAAACAACACAACTTACTGTTGTTGACGAACTGAGTGGCCATTTTGAAACCGAATGTCGGAGCAAAAACAAATCTCAGACTCGGAAGTCCGAAGTTGGAGTTTCCGAGTTCTGAGTACAAATAGAACACACCATAACAGCACACCGCCCCTATCTAACTGTAACGCCTCCATGTTAAACTAACTAAACAAGATCCTCAAACCCGCCTAGCAGAAATTTCAAACAACAAGCAAACCCTTTCAGAAATTAAATATATTTTGTTGAACACATATTTAACGAGTGAATAGCTCACCTCAATAAATAAAGCACAGCTAAGATCAACTTAAAATG
Source organism: Valencia hispanica (assembly GCA_963556495.2). Taxonomy (NCBI): domain Eukaryota; kingdom Metazoa; phylum Chordata; class Actinopteri; order Cyprinodontiformes; family Valenciidae; genus Valencia; species Valencia hispanica. The sequence continues at coordinate 43,734,595 of OY747715.1, forward strand.
ACAGTAACAAAGATTTACTACTGTTACTAGCACAGTCCTGTATCCTACAGAGCATCATTAGCAGGTAGTGAAGAGCCGTTAAAGTTTTGAATAAATCTCACGGCCGCAGCTACAGGGCCCAATGACGTGCATGTGCCATCTGCTTCAATGATCCGAAGCCTAGCAGGGTACAGTAACGAAGGTTTCAGTCCCATCTTGTACAAAGACGACATAAAAGACCTTTATTCCTTCCTTTGCTTGGCCACGTCTGGGATGTAGTCCTCATAGATCCTGAACGAATTGTTCTCCTACATCAGATTTCTCCTTTTCTGGGCCTTCCAATTCACCAGCTCCTTCTGTTGATAGCGGTGAAAGCAGACAATGACAAGCCAACGACTCTTTTGGGCCCGGTTAAGGGGCCAAGCTACGATGAGAGCGGTCCAATTCAGGTGCCGAAGTGAAGGTGTCGTGTCCAAAAACATCCCAAAGTAGTTGAGGAAAAACTTACCCTTGGCTTGCTTAGCCTATGAGACGGACATTATTCCTCCAGCTTTTCCCTTCCAGCTCACTTAGCTTAGCCTTTAGCTTCTCATTTTCGGCCTGTAACTCCTCGTAGCGCTTCTTTACCTCCTCTAATCGCTGGTGAACCCACTCAGCTTTATCTTCCAGTGATGTCAAGTGCTCCCCATGACTACTGACAGTCTCCTGGAGCACATCCAGGTTCGCATTTACCTCTTTAAAGTCTTCTTTCAGATCCGACAGCAAAGCTGCTTTACGCTAATACAGCTAATACAGCTACAAGATCGGCTTTGCTAATGGCAGCCTCAGACTCCGCTTTGGCATCTTTAACTCACACTCCACAGCGAGAAGCAAACTGCAAAGGGTCCTGCAGAGGGTCCTGATACGTTGTAGTTCTTAGTTCCTGAACTGAACTTGTTGAAGAATGTGTTCAGTTTATTGACTGTCCAGACCTCCATCTATCCAATCCTTCCTGTGCTTAAAGCCTGTGACCTTTTTCATTGCTGACCAGACATCTCTGGTATTGTTCCTCTGTAGTTTGATCTCCAGCTTCTTTCTGTATGCCTCTTTGCTGTCTCTGAGCTTGACCTAAAGTTGCTTCTGTATACTCAATAATTCTGTCTCCCTCCCTGAAGGGTCTTTTTTTCTTGTTTAACAGTTCCTTCAGGTCACTGGTGAGCCAGGGTTTGTTATTAGGGAAGCATCTCACTGTTCTGGTGGGGATGATATATACACAGAAGTGTATATAGTCAGTCACACACTCAGTCATGGCATTGATGTCCTCTCCATGTGCTTGGCAAAAAGTAATCCAGTTTGTGGTATCAAAACAACCCTGCAGGGCTTCTTCGACTTCGCACTTTTAATGTGCTGCTGCCACAATAGGCTATATACACAGTCTCCAGTAACAAGATCTGGTTGGGGGTTGGTAGGGTTTGTTTTAAATGAAAAGACTTGGTTTTAGGTACACGATCAAGTGTCCTAGAGCAAGAGTGAATTCAAGTTAAATAAGCCATTCTGATGTTGTTTTTCCACGAGAACCTGCTGTGATCAGGTATGTGCCTAGAAGTTCTTTTAAAGGAAGATTTAAGAGACAATTATCTGGTTGGTCACTTCAGCATATGCTGCCTTACGTATTGTTACGGTAGGACAGTGACATTTAACTTGAAATGAGGTGTTTCGGAGAAGGGTGCATCATTTTTCTCCCAGATATTTTTACTAAATGACAGAGATATTGGCTACATTTATTGGCTGAAAACTACCAGGTAAAATCAAACATTTGAAACATAACCGTGACCCATCACTGCTGCACACAGAGGTTCAACAAATGACTAGCACCTCAGGTAAATATGTGTAATTTGATTGCATTTATTGAGTTTGGGGGTTAGTGGCATACCAAACAGTTCTTAAAAATAAAACGTAACATTTTTGTAACTATTCTTTACTTTTTGTAAGACAATTCATGGTGTCAACAAATTTTCTAACTAGTAATCAGTTACTTCCTGATCCCATGGTTATAAATATGAGGAAGAAAAGTGCTAATTTCAGTTTTTAAAAAAAACTTTCAAAAGTAAAACCGTTATGGGCAGATGTGTGTTGATCATCATACAGCAGGCAGTGGCTAGAAGAGAATAGCTACTTACCTGAAGCTGGCCCTGTCTACAACCAGAGTAATAATTTAATGGATCAGAATCTTAACACAGCACATAGTGAGCAGAATGGTATGGAAAGTAGCAATCAAAGAAGTATCTGCAGCTCTGATGTTAGAGAACAGAAGTAAAAAGTGGCATCCTTTGGACCACAAAGGCACCATAAATGACATACAATTTAACCCTTTTTATCAAATCTATACAAGGGGAGCAAATGATTGTGTATAAAGCTGCTTGTTCCTGACTGTTGCTGACTTGCAAATAAAGTCGGCTTACTATTAGTAGCAACAGTTTTTGCTTAAAATAACATTTTAGCAACCTTTCACTCAGCTTTATTCCTGCTTTATTCCTTGATTGGATCAAGAAAAAGCAGCAGTTTGGGTTTGTCGTCTTACAGGATGTTGTACTACACAAATAGTGTTTATTAAAGTTGTATATTTTCTGCATGTCTACAGTGCAATTAACCAAGCAGAACATTCACATTTCTGTAAGTCCGACAATACTTTTCAAAATGAAGTATATTCTGTGTCTGTTACAGTTTACTTTACATTACAGTGTTCATTGTTCTGGGCTGAATTTGTAGTTTTTAGAAAATGACATCTAAGTTGACAAAAACAACAAACAAAACATTTAGATATAAACGCTCTTTACAAATAAGTGATGAAGGATATGATATATATTTATACATTTGGAGATAAGAGAACAAACAGGTTTACCTCAAAGGTTTTCTTCCACTTAACCAAAAATATTGAGCAATCAACCAATGTGGTTCTCAAAGACATCCAGCATTTTTAAGTTTCTAAAAATCTGAAATTTTTTGCTCTGTGTCAGTTGAAGCTGGTTTGTTTCTGCCGGCTTCAGCTAACTGATAGGTGAAGTACTAAAGAAATGAAAACAAACCCCCACAGTTATCCATAAAAAAGCTCATGTGATGGTCCAAATATTTTTGGTCACTTTAAAAACAAAAACGGTTTACAAAGTAGTCCTTCCGAACAAGAATATAATAAGGCTTAGAAAATTCTTTTTAAAACTGGAGCATATGTGGATTTAGTCAGATGTCTAAAAGATTTGTTGGTATGCAAATAATACTTGACTAAACCTTAGTTAATTATGGAAAGCTTTCTGTTACAATGAATATTGCATGTCGCTTCAGTGAGGAGAAAGTTCTTAGAAAAAAACGCTGCGTATCCTAGCGCTGCTTGATGACCACCAGGTTTTTCAACATGTCAAACGAGTTTCCATCAGGCTCCACAGACATCGTTCCTTCATCTTTAATGTACACTTGCAGAAAGCCGTTGTCATCAAGACCCACCACCTGAGCTTCTGGTCCTTCCTCACTCCACAGACGTATCTGAGTCCCACTATGGTCAGAGCACAGACAGTTAAAGCCAATATGTTTTTATCAGTCTTAAAAACTTAAAACCACTATCTCCCCAAAACTGTCTGAATTTCATGTTTTGCAACGTAATCAGTTTAACTTAAAAATATGGAATGAATCACATTTCAAAAAATAAAATGAATACTGATCAATTTCAACAAAAAACAGCAAAAAGCAATAGAAGCAACAATCAATTGTTTTAAGGTAAGTCAATGCAAAAAATGCACATATGTTAAACAATTCTTCACTTTGTAATAAAAAAAAGGACTTAAAATATGCACTTTACATACATCTAGATTTCAGAAGTATGACATGGGTTTAATAAATATCCTAAAAATCTGAGAATACTGATTTCCAGCATGGGATGAAGTGGGTTTAAATAAGCCTATTATTATTATTGCTTTGCTTCCTGAAAAAACCTGCATAGCTTTATTGTTTTCTTTCTTTCTTTTGAAAGTAGATCAGATTCTGTAGATGTATGTACAATTGTGGCCAAAAGTTTTGAGAATGAGACAAATATTAGTTTTCACAAAGTTTGCTGGAAAACTACTTTTAGATCTTTTAGACTTTCTTGGACGCCCTGAAGCCTTCTTAACAAGAATTGAACCTCTTTCCTTGAAGTTCTTGATAATCCTATAAATTGTTGATTTAGGTGCAATTTTAGTAGCCACAATATCCTTGCCTGTGAAGTCATTTTTATGCAACGCAATGATGGCTGCAAGCGTTTCTTTGCATGTCACCATGGTTAACAATGGAAGAACAATGATTTAAAGCATCACCATCCTTTTAACAAGTCAAGTCTGTCATTCTAACCCAATCAGCCTGACATAATGATCTCCAGCCTTGTGCTCGTCAACATTCTCACCTGAAATAACAAGACGATAACTGAAATTATCTCAGCAGGTCCTTTAATGACAGCAATGAAATGCAGTGGAATTTTCATGGCAAAGAAGGACTATGCAATTTATTTGATCACTGTTCATAACATTCTGGAGTATATGCAAATTGCTAACTTAAGCAGCAACGTTTCCAATTTCCAATATTTATGTAATTCTCAAAACTTTTGGCCACGACTGTATATGTAGAGTGTTTGAACATGTCCTATTTTGTACTGCTTGAAAACATCTGCATGAGAGGAGTTTCTTGAAGTAGTGGCCTCACGCTTGCAAATTCTTTCTTTTAGTGATACAATTTTAAGATACAATTTTTAATACAGAGAAGAGCTGGGTCTCTTGACCTGACCTCTGGTACAAGTATCACATGAACTGCCTTTAGTGGTACTCAGAATTCTGGTAGCCTATTGTTCATTAGCTGTAATGTAGAATTAGAAAGGAGCAACAGTCAAAAAGATGTTAAAGCACAATTTTCTTGCTATGGTGAAAACCTTTTAAGAGAGAGATGTAGTGGAGAATTTAAACCGAACAACAGTGAATCTGAACAACACTTGTGATGTGTTCCATTTACCCCTAAAGGAAAAAACTAGTTCTGAGAATGCTGACACGAATTTCCAACCTTCCATTTATCAGAAAATTTTTGAAAAATCTGTTTCAACAGTTCCTAACAGCTTCCCAACATTGAACAACTGCTTTGATGGCTTTCAGTCTGGTACTCGTGTTTACCACAGCACCGAGACTGCCCTCATCAAAGTGTTCAGTGACATCCACATAAATACGGACTGTGGAAGAACCACAGTGCTGGTACTATTGGATCTCAGTGCAGGATTTGACACTGTTGGCCATTACATATTACTGCAGTGACTGGAGAGCTGGGTTGGACTCTATGGTACAGTAACAGAATGGTTCAGGTCTTACCAAAAGAACAAGGACTTCTTCGTGTCAATAGACAACTTTTGATTAGAGCGGACAGAAGTCACATGTAGGGTACCCCAAGGTTCCATCTGCTGATCCCTCTTAATTAATATCTATATTTTCCTGCTAGCTTAGATTATAACAAGTAATAAGATTAGTTACCTTAACTAAGAGATGATACTCAGCTCTGCATGACAATGTCACCAGGTGACTATGAACCTATTGAAGCACTGAGCAGATGCACAGAACAAATCAATGTGGGGATGTGTCATAACTTTCTTCAGCTGAACAAAAACAAAACCAAAGTAATAATTTTTGGACCTAAAGAGGAACAATCAATAGTCAGCTTACCAGGGGCGTAGCTATGGGTGGGCCCGGCTGGGCCTAGGCCCACCGACTTTGGACCAGGGCCCACCCAAATAAATGGCTAAGAAATTAAGGGTGCTGGGGTCGGGTGTTTGGCCAGGTTCGGTGGGACTTGCGGGTGGACTGGCCGGGTAGTGGGCGTGCAGGGCAGGTGGGTGGGGTGCTGGGTTTGATCGCTTGCCGGGCCATTGAACAGCAGTGGTCGCTGGTGGATGTCGGCCTGGTGGGTCGGCCGCCCGGGGCATCGGTTTGCTCCTGGTCTGGGCAGGTACGTCACCGGGGTTTGGGCTGCGGGGGCCTCTGATGCGCAGGTGGCGCTGGGGGCCTCCTTTTTCTGGCAAGGCTGTTGCTATTTAGCGACAGGTGCTCTCCCACTACGAGGGCAATTGAACGGGGGGGAGGGGTGTGCGCGAGGAGGGGGGGCCACACTCAACCTGGGTGTCTAGTGTCTTTTGTGTTCTGATAGTAGAGTGAATTTCAGGGTGGGTTTACTTCTCCTTCTGGGATGGGGCTGGCGGGACTGCCTTGGGGTCCGTGGGGCTTGGTGGTGCTGTGGCCGTAGGCCCCGGGTTGAACGTGCCATGGCTTCCCTCCCCTGGTGGATCCCGATGAACAGCGGTGCCTATTGGGGTCAGTGGGGGAGCTGGCTCCCTGGGAAGGCATTTTGTTTCCCAGTCCTTCCCTCCCCATCCCCGAACACCTCTGTCCACCCGCTTCATCACTTTACCACTTGGGGCATGAGCACATCACTGGGTTACGAGGAGGGGTCTCCATCCTCCCTATCCTGTGGCGGCCTGGGTCCCAATTTTAATATAGAACTTAGACACTCCCACTTAGAACATTTTCATGAGACACACATGTAGGGACTTTGGGGTGGGCACACTTTTCAGCATCCAGAGGAGGAACTGTTTAGTCAGCTTCACCTCTGGTGCCGGTGCCCACTGTTAAACCACATATAGACACTGAGGGCTCGGGTGGGGGTTGGGGGATGTGTGGCTGCCTTCCCAACATCCGACCCCTCTGTTTTAAATGCACATTATAACAAGACGCATCAACACCATACTCGAGCGGGAGGATGGAGGCTAGGGGTCTTCTCACACCCCTGTTCACTACGGCCCATCAGAGGTTGGGGTCCAGAGGAGGAACAGGTGGTCTGGTCGGGGTCCTAGGCTGTGGGGCTGCTTCGCCACTGTGGGGCCCTTGGCGGTCTGCTTGTCTCCGTCCTAGAAGCTAGGGGTCCATCTCCCGGGTCCGGGGGCTGGTTGCTCTATTGGGGCATCGGTACCTGGACCTGGTAGCATAAAGTGTGTATGGAGTGTGTGAGTGAGGATACAGCGTCATTTCTTGGATGTCTTGGTGAGTCAGTGAGAATGTATGTGTTTAAGAGGGAGGGAACACATGACTGTGTCTGTATGTCTTTGTCTAACTGTCAGGTTGGGTCTTGGGCTGCCCTCTCGCCTGGCGCACCTTAGGCCTTACATTTAATGTGGGGCCTATTTCCCCTCCGTCACTCCCTGCCAGTGACGGATGCCCCTGCCACTGGTGCGTCGGTGGTCAATCCAGTTCGGACCTGGTGCATGCCTGGCCGGGCCTGGGGGTATCGTGTGTCGGTCGGCCGATGCACTGGGCCGATGTCTTCCCTTGGTTGGTTGGGGCACCTCTTTCAGGGGTGCCAGGTTTGGGATTGTTGGGTGGTGAATGTTTGGTGGCTCGGCGGAATACGGATCCAGCGTCTTTGTTTGTTCGATCACCTGTTCTGTGCGCTCCATGCGTGGTCGGTTCATTGGCGGGTTGGACCGGCCCTGGCCTTTGTTGGATGCCTGGTCTCAGCGCTCTGCGTAGTGCGAGATCTGGACTAGGGAACTGGTACAACTTGGTGTCCAGGTGCTGGCTGAGTTTGGCCTGGGGATGCCGTCCGTCCGCTGCGGCTATCGGTGGGGAGTCTCGACGTGGGCCAGGGGTGGGGGGCTGGGATGTTGGCGGTGAGAATTGGCCTAGGGTGGCGGTGGAGCTTGGCGGCCGGCCGCGGCCCCTGCGGTGTCGGGGACCTCTCATCAGCCAGTCCCTTGTCGGGTCCCTGCTGGGGGGCGGGGCGCCCCTGGGCCCCGCCTCTCCCGGTCCATGGACCGGCCCGCCCTGGCGCAGCCGGTTGCCGGTGGGGCCCGTGGGCTCGTCACTGCTGCCCCCTGGGCCCCTGCATCGTAGCCGCTTGACCAGTGGCGGTTCTAGACCAAATTTACCAGGGGGGCCAGGGTGGGGCCAGAGTTTGTTCATGGGGGCACAAAACAAAAGAACGAAACAATATTTCAATATGTCATCGTTTAATACATTAAATGAGCCAAAGAAACTCTTGTGGCTCCTGATCCAGCAGATGACACTCAATATGGCTGAAGCTAAAAGTTAAACACATTAATTTTTAACTCATTGTTAAAATAAAACGTTAAAGGTAAGACATGGTATCGGTCCAAGAGATAATTTAGCTATGGTTTCTGTCCTAAATCATCTTAAAAAACTAATTTAGTATTATTTCTGCAGTACAGGGGCCATAAGATGGGCCAGGATCAGTTCTACGGGGGCACTGGCCCCCGTCTAGGACCTCCCATGTGCTGGACATTCCCCTGGGGTTCTCCTCTGCTCCTCTCTTGGGGGAAATGGTCGGACCCACCCTGGTCCGCCTGGGGCTCTGGGGGTCTTTTGGATGTCTTGGCTCCGATCTCCATGTCTGCATCGATTTCTGGGAGACTGCTTGATGCCTGCTCACACTAGCTATCGAACACTCTTATGGAGAAGGCTTATATGCACCAGCACGCTCACACACACACTCACATAGGTGTGGGGTCTCTGGTGTTTACAGATATATTCTTGGGCTGAGGTTATCATTACTAGATCTTAATTAATCGGTACCATGAGTTTTTCTGTGACGTTGTTGTTTTTATATCCATTTTTGTGTGATGTGGTTGTGTAGTTCTTAGTTCACAATGTTTGGTTTGTTTTGTCGATGTTCCTTTTTCGGGTTTTTGTTTTTTCCCCTCTCTCTGCCGTCCTATGTTTTCCTGTGTATTCTTTGTTCCCTTTCCTCTCTTGTATTTTCAACTCACCCTCTCTCTTGACTTTTTGTTTCCTACCTCTCTTCTTCATCTTCTTTCTTTCTTCCCCTTAATTTTCTGTCTCAGTGTCCATAACATAAGCAAATAAACCCCCCAGCAATTCATAATAAAGATTTTTCACACATATATATCAAGTGGAGTACCATAGTAAAAGCTGTAGTGCTCCGCTTGTGAAAGTAAATCTGTTGGGCTTCTACTTGGTACTCAGACACCAATTCTGAGCTCCACACTGCCAAACAGGATACGTTAAAAAAACAAACAAATGAAAACAAATTGTATAAATATAATTTGGTTTTATTTTTGAGGAGTGTCACCTTAAGTCAGAAAAAAATAAAGAATAAAATTTGAGGAGACATTTCCAACTTTGCAAGACTTTTTGTTTTGAATAACATGCCTTGCTATGTCGCCGGGGTTTGGGCTGCGGGGGCCATTAAAAGTTTAAGATTGTAGTTTTAAAACAAACACTTTTATTGAAATATATTAGGATCGCTAACTAAATACTAAATCACTCAATGGCTTTGCTCCAAAATAAATTAAAGGTTTGTTGTCATATCAACGTTCCAGTCCTCAGGTCCTCTGATTCAAATCAAGGCTAAAAACCCATTTGTTTTGAGTTGCCTTTGATTAATAATTGGTGGAATGTAGATTTGTTCTAGTCTGGATTGGAACTTTTCATTATTTCCCTTCATTGCCACTGTAATGTAATGTTTCTTTTTTGTTTATTGTGTTATGTTTTTATAATGTACTGTAAAGCAGTTGGAATTGCCTTGTTGCTGAAATGTGCTATACAAATAAATTTAACCTGACTTGACTGTGACATCAATTGTTTTTAATTGTTATTTTTTCCTTGTAAAGCATTTTTGTCAGCCCTTGTGCTGTTGCTTAAATGTGCTATAGAAATAAAATGGTATGGTATCAGACCCAACTTAATGTTCGGTTCCAGCTTTGAAAGTAAAAATTACGTTTTTTTTCCTTCTTTTCTTCGTTTTTTTTCTTATACTAACAGACTGAAAATGTCCATGTTCTGAAAGAATACTGTTAACATATCTGTTCAGATGGTGGTACCTGGAAAACCAAGTATTTACAAAGGATGGTACTTGTTAGAAAAGACAATAGTTTACAGTACACACCTGTGAAGCCATCTTTTATAGTAAGTAGGCAGAACAGCGTCTGGACCTTCTTGCTGAAAACTGGTGATGAGAGCTTCAAGGCAGTTTAGAGTGAGAGCAATGAGCTGGGAGCAGCTGAGAGGCTGCAGGCTGCAGTTATTCTCTGTGTTGTACTGCTGGATTAGGTCATTAATGCACACAGTGGGGTTGCTGTTCGTCACATTAAAGCCACATCCTATAGGCAAAACATGAAAGAAAGAAAGAAAGAAAGAAAGAAAGAAAGAAAGAAAGAAAGAAAGAAAGAAAGAAAGAAAGAAAGAAAGAAAGAAAGAAAGAAAGAAAGAAAGAAAGAAAGAAAGAAAGAAAGAAAGAAAGAAAGAAAGAAAGAAAGAAAGAAAGAAGTTATGATGTGTCTGGAGAGGGTATGTTACTATGGCAATTGGCACTGTTGATAAATCCTGGTGGTTTAAGGATGTTGTTACCTATAAGCAGATGAAATGTTGATCCTACAACAGTCGATGTCACCAGCACTCCCCCAAGCTTCATCAGGTTACTATAGTAGATATCATTGGGCCACTTCACCCTCAGGTCTATGTCCTGATGAATATTAAACCACAGTTAAAAGAAATAAAACAGCATTCAACAAAACAATATAGATAAAACTAATAACTAAAATAAATAGAAAATCAAGTTGGCAGTTTAATTGGTGTTTTAAGTGGATTTCATAGATATACTATTGCCAATGAGTTCAAAAACACTATGTTTGTGGGATTAAATAAAAAATTAACAATGCTTCCTATTTCTATAATCATGTATCCAATAAAGGAAAACAACAATTCAGTGGAACAATAATAATTCTATTGTTCTATTAGTGGTTTAACTAACATCTATCCATCCATCCTTTCTCTAACTTCATACTTATTTTCTTTTATTTAAAGCTTTAGACACAGTGTAATTCAATTTTTCAATTCAGTTTATTTATATAGCGCCAATTCACAACAGATGTCATCTCAAGGCACTTAACAAGAAGTCATTTCAATACATTTATACAAACATTCCAATCAGTTAAAAAGTTTCCTATCTAAGGAATCCTAGCAGATTACGTCAGTCATTGGCGTGAGGTTGGGCAGACTTTCCAACCACAGCAATCCTTCAGCAATCCCTCATACTGAGCAAGCATGTTTTGTTTTTAACCACAAGCTTATTTGAACAACATGAAGGTTTACTAACAATTATAACTTCAAACTATTTGTATAACGAAATAAACTCTAATGCCTCGTCCACACGTAGCCGGGTATTTCACAAAACGAAGATATTTTCCTGTCATCCAAACGAAAATGGAGATTTACGGCACCAAAAACGATTCTTTCTAAAAACTTTGGCCAAAGTTAAGGTTTGCGTTTTTTCCATTTAAAGTTTTTGCTTGTGGACAGAAATAAGGAAAATAACTGGAGTTTTAGGCTTCGCAAAGACATTTTCTGCCACAAAAATGCTCCAACATCACTTGTGTGACCTGTGTTTACACTCAGAAACAGCAGTTATGCCCTAAGAGCTGTGTTGGCATTATCGATTGTCTAAGCGCTTTTTGTTTGCTTGTTTTCAATAACTGCTCAATTACTGCTGTACAAGGGCATCAGTCTGTTTTTAAAGTTGCTGGGGACAAAAACCCTAAACTTGAGTGTGGTTTGAAGATTGCTGGGGACAATGGCCTATATTGCCTATAAGTATTCACCCGTTTCACTACAATATGCACTGCAGTGTATAAATAGGTGTTGAAAATCTTTATTTAATCAATAATAGTTGAAAGCCATAGACTTAATTCAATTCAATTTAATTCAGTTTATTTATATAGCGCCAATTCACAACGGATGTCATCTCAAGGCACTTAACAAGAAGTCATTTCAATACATTTATACAAACATTCCAATCAGTTAAAAAGTTTCCTATTTACGTGTTTTGTTTTTCAAACGCCACTGAAAACCATCATTAGGCTGCTGGCTTGAAAGAATAATTAAAATCCTCATCATAACACAAAGAACAATGTTGGCTGTAAATACTGGCCCCAGAAGAATATGTGCCACAATTAAAACGTGTTTCTTATACTTATAGTTCAGAGTAATGTAACCCGCGAATGACCCGCAGAAAGTTGTTTCAGAGGTGGAAAAATGCATAAATTAAATTGTTTTAATGTTTTGTTTAAGACTCCCAAAGAGAATGGTGTTGATATATTGTGTTGGTGGAAAGAGCATGAGAGAAAATTTCTTATCGTTGCATTGACGGCGGAATATTCTTGTTATCTAGATATCCAGCCCTGGCAGAGAGAGCCTTTTCTAAAGGCTGGATTTGCGATTCAGGAACGGAGAACACAGTTAAAGCCAGGGACTGCGGACAGTATTTCAACATTTGTTTCTGCAGTGATCTCTGCATCGAATACATATCAGCTGTACGATATTCCAGAAAAATAAAAGACATAATTAATTGTACTATAATTTACATTAAACCAGGGATTGCATTATTTTCGATCTTTTTTTAATGAATTTTTTATGAAGACATATTCAATATTATAAAAATTTTCATTCATTTTAGTTAATATTCAGTCCGAACAAACGGAACAAAGAATCTCCATTACACATGGACCAGGTGAAAACATCTATTAAATATGAACATTTTACCTGCTGTGGTTTTAACACTCAGTCTCACAACTTTCTCACACTCCATGGATGTGAGTTCCGCACCTGCTTGTAAGTGAGGAAGGCTGAATTGGCTCTGGTCACACACCACAGACTGGAATAACAAGCACCAATGCACCGGTCTGTCTCCGCCGCAGTTAGGCGCTCCAAAGCCTCCAAGGTGCTTCCCGGACAGCGTCGCATTGAGTATGATGCCCAGGTCTGAGATGATGCTTAGAGTCTCTCATTGGAATCGTTTTTTTTTTTTTTGATTGATTGATTGATTCACTACAGAGCCCCCCTAGTCCCACTTTGTAAAAAAAAATTATTACAACTATTTCGTGCCTCAAGATACTATCCCGTGGCCTCAAGATCCTTTATTGTATATATAATAGACAGCGTTTCCGCACTCCTCCCCGTTTACCACAATGACCACGTTCGAAGGGGAAATCATGGCGAATTTACAGACTCCTCCGGCGCAGTTCTGACGAAGCATGTTCTTAAAAGGGCATAAGGGTGGGATCTTCACTGTAAACTCGGCCCTGCTTGGCCCTCGCGGGGCGTGTATTTCTGTCGTAATCCTGCCCATTCTGCTCCTGCGCCTTTAGCTCTGATGCTAAACTTGGCTAGCTAAGCTATTTTCTATATATACAGTCAATGCTCCCGCTTCATTCTACTGCAGGCATCTGTGCGCCTCTGATGGCTCTCTTTTTTTCCCCAATCTCATAAGGTAAGAACTCATAACTTAAAATATTTATTAAAATGTAGTGTTACTATAATTACAGTCGAACGAAATACAGCAATTTAAACTGAATTATCACAACTTGATATCGAAGACAATTGGATTAAAAAAAAGTCTCGAGACAGATTGGTGTCAAAATTTATGTAAAGCCGAGTGGAGGATGTTTATTAGCCTAGTCTAATCTGCAATATGTTTACATGTGTGTAACACTGACTGTATATATAGTTCATAATAATGTGTCAAGTATTAAATTCCCTGTATGAAAAGTGCTTTCTGTGCACTGCATGTGTGTTGAATGCGTGTGGATGAAAGTGCCTCGTGTGTGCTGCTATGAATGGATTAATACAGTAATAATTGTAATTTAATAATGATTTAAATTCTACTCTCCAGAATTGAATACAATTAAGGCCACGGTCGACAATATCCTGATACAGCCGAGGGCGGAGGGCTTGAAGTCAAGTCAGGAGAACGTTTTTCACCTTTTTTGATGATTTTTTAATTTTCTTATTCTTGAAAATAAAAGTTGTTAAATTCAAATTCAAAAATACTTTATTGATCCCAGAGGGAAATTAAGTAAGATTGTGAACGCCTTTCTGTTTCTCTTGCAAACATATGCTTTATTATCAGAACAAATAATACTGATCCTCAGAGAGTTTGCATCTTTGAATTGATAATAGGTTAAGGTTAGGTTAGTTAAAATTTTCTATTATTATTAGCCAAATCATTGAATGTCTTTTGAGAAACATTATGAACAGGAATTACGGTTGGGATTTGCTGGGGGGGATTTTCCCCCTCTGTGCTTGTGATGGCCCCCCCTCTGGTCATTCATTTCTTATCTCTGGGGGGGAGGGAGGGTACCTTTTTTGTTCCTGTGAATTCTGCAACCCCTATGCTTCTGCTGAAGGACTTAAACAACACAGGCGAACACCTTCATAAATTAATGGCTGCAGTTTACACGTTCCGTCTCCGCAGCAGAGTTCAAGAGAGGATTCTGCGCAATCAACCCAGAATCCTGCAGAATCCGTTTGACAGACAATAGAATGATAAAAACACTAAACAATCCTCCCTTTATCTCTGCGCGGAGCCCGACAGGGGTCAGGTGCTGAAATTATTTTGAGGTTCATATGTACCCTAAGTTTAATAAAACGTTCGTATGGATTTGGAATCCATACGCACGTTTTATGTGTGCGCTGATTTGGGCATCGTGCTGGAAAAGACGACTAAGATATACTTAATCTCACTATTGACCAGGTTTATTTCAACTCCATGCACAACAAATGCAATATTTGTTTTATATGGCTTTGAAGACAAAGCGATCGCAAAATTTGTGGAAACAGTCCATAAACCGCACAGTCTATGTCCGTCTTGCCTCTGGGAATCATGGAACTGGTAGCACAGCATAATTAGAGCACCTTCCATTAAAGAGGATACTGAATATGGTGGATGCACTGTTTAAAAAACAAACAACAAAAACATCAGGTTTTTAAGTGGTGGGGAAAAAAGTAATTGATAAATATTACCGGGGACATGTCCCCGGCTACAATGACTCAAATATCTTTCCTGCAGGACCCCAAATCCGTGTGCATGGTTTAATAACCTGAGGGTAGGGATTCTTACACCTGAAAAGTATTTCTGCACCTGACCCCGGCTGGGTTCCAGAGGTGAATTTTTTTTTCCCACAGAAAAATATGCAGAGTTGTGGGTCTGAGAGGGCGGACAAGGTGCTCCTGATGCTGCCACGGGGAAAAAATAATCTCACCTGCTATGACTGGATAAGTTAAGTGAATTCTTATCTTTAATTTTAATCATCTTAATATTTTTTATCTTATCTTAATTTTTTTATTTCAACAATAATTTAGATTTTCACATTTTCTGTCAGTTTTTAAAGGGTAAACATATGTGCAAGATGCCCTGCAGCCTGCATACATAAACCTGTCGTTATTGTCATGAATAAAAAGTTTTTAAAAAATATCCCCCCCCTCTGCTTTTTTCACAAATCACACACTGCATATCAGCAGTAAAATGTTACTAGTGGTTAAACAGACAAGAAAAAAAGATTTAAACTTACATTTTGTAATTACAAACATGTTTTACTTAGGCTCATACATTATTCAATAGTCTAACTGATATTTCAAACTGAAAAGACTCAGATAGAATGCGTTAGGTTGAGCTCAGTTCCACGGCCAGATGGCCTCTGCTACCACTATGCGGCTGCGCAGCGAGCTATTAGCCTAGCCGATACGGCCAGGCAGCGACGTAAACGGCATTTCAATCAAAGTCAGGCCCTCATTAATTATGCAAGATTTTAAAAATTTATCCTACGATAACCAGCCTGGTGCCTCTGATTGTGTCTAACCCAGCGTAATCACAGGAGGAATATCTAGCTGTAGACAGTTCCAAAAAAATAGGCACCGGGCATTAAAGTTGTTTTTAACGTGTCTAAAGTGCAATGCATTCCAATGGGGGACTAGCGGCTATATGGCGGTACTACAGCAATGTTGGAGCAATGGTGGCCTCCAGTGTTATAGTCAAAAAGCAGGGCAGTCAGCGGCCAATGCTCAATTTACTATCTCGTGGCCAACTAGTGGACTCAAGATACTATCTCCTGGCCTCAAGATAGTAACTCGTGACACTTTGTTATTCAACTGGACCCTGTAGTGCAATACTTCACATTCTGTACAATATTCTCTGTTTTAACATTCAGTGTGCAATATAGTTTGCTGCAGTTCTGCTTCTATTTATTTACTAGTACTGTAAATCTTGTAGACTGCATATCCATAGTCCTTTATAATTCTTCTTCATATTTTATAGCCTATATTTATACTTTTTACATGTATATACTTGTTTATTTACCAAATTCTATTATTATTTATATTCCTTTAAATGTCTTGATGTGCAGATCAACTGTGACAAGAATTGTCCCCCGCTTTATCAATAGTATCAATAAAGATCAATAGTGTATTTCTGATTCTGATTTTAAGTTAGCCTATAGTGGAGTCATTACATTAGCTTCGCGCATATATGTTGCATTACGGTAATAGAGCACTGGGGCGCCCTTTCAGGCAATTAAAGAGAGAGGAATTAAAAGGATAAACCATAAGAAATACTTTTTTATTACCTACATAATACTTTTCCATACTATATCCCAAGTACATATTTTATAATAAGTTTTTGAGAAATACCAAGTCAAAGTAGAGTATAATGCGTTTTTGTCATTTTCAGGAATTTATTTCTCCAAAATACTAAGAGGTGACAACAAACTCTCTTCAGATTATGGTAAAGGGTGTCCAATAGTATTACCAGAGTAAATATTTCCGAATTTAACTGTAAAATCTTGGAGAAATGCAAAGTCAAAGGACAGTACAATGCCTTTCCAGGTTTGCTGTTTTTGTTAAATTCAGGAATTTATTTCTCAAAATTGCTGAGTTTCTGGGTGAATTAATAAAATTTTATTTGTTACATTTCTTAAACTAAAAATATTCAACTTTGAAAATGAAATTTATGTTTCTCTTAATTTTCATGTAGAATATGAAAAAAAAGTATTATCCTCCTCTATTCCTTCTAGTTCTTTTTGCACAGAATGTAAAGTATTGCACTACCGGGTCCGGTTTAATAACAAAGGGTCCATGTGTCAGAAATTTACTATCTTGAGGCCACGAGATAGTATCTTGAGGCCATGAGTTACTATCTTGGGGCCACGAGATAGTATCTTGAGGCCATGAGTTACTATCTTGGGGCCACGAGTTACTATCTTGAGGCCACGAGATAGTATCTTGAGGCCACGAGATAGCATCTTGAGGCCACGAGTTACTATCTTGAGGCCACGAGATAGTATCTTGAGCCCACGGGATAGTATCTTGAGGCCACGAGATAGTATCTCGAGCCCACGAGATAGTATCTTGAGCCCACGAGATAGCATCTTGAGGCCACAAGTTACTATCTTGAGGCCACGAGTTACTATCTTGAGGCCACTAGATAGTATCTTGAGCCCAAGGGATAGTATCTTTAGGCCACGAGATAGTATCTTGAGCCCACGAGATAGCATCTTGAGGCCACGAGTTACTATCTTGAGGCCACGAGTTACTATCTTGAGGCCACGAGATAGTATCTTGAGCCCACGGGATAGTATCTTGAGGCCACGAGATAGTATCTTGAGGCCACGAGATAGCATCTTGAGGCCACGAGATAGCATCTTGAGGCCACGAGTTACTATCTTGAGGCCACGAGATAGTATCTTGAGGCCACGAGATAGCATCTTGAGGCCACGAGTTACTATCTTGAGGCCACGAGTTACTATCTTGAGGCCACGAGATAGTATCTTGAGCCCACGGGATAGTTATATAAAATTTTTCTAAAAAAGTGGGACTAGGGGGGCTCCGTAATTCACTTTCCTAAACTCTGTGTGTAAAAGTTGAAAATGACTGCGAGTCTTGATTAAGTGGTGTGAATTGTTAACTTTCTAAGTGAAGAACAGCCTTTAGATTTTTTTCCTTACGGATTAAAACAAAAACCGAAATCAACACAACCCCCAATTGTAAATTATATTACAATGAATTATGACCCTTTTATTTCTTTAGAATATTGTACAGCTGAAATTTATTTGATGCAGAAATTGCTGTGTAGAAACAAATTATTGTCCACATAATGGCCCTACCTGTGTTCTTCATTCCTGAATCGCAAATCCAAGCTGCAGAAAAGTCTCTCTCTGGCAGCGCAGGATGCCCAGATAGCGAGAACATTCCGCTGTCAGCGCAAATTTGGGGGAATATTCTGGCATGCTCTCTCCACAAACACAATACATCAACACAATTTTCTCTGGGAGTCAAACAAACAAAAATATTACATAAATATTTTTTCACCCACAACCCACCCGCAGTTAAGAAACTTCCGCCAGACCCATGAAATTTAATATATACATGTTTTTATGTTAAAAAAGGTGCCCGCGACATTGCGTGTTTGCAGCGGACTACAAGTCTTTTAAAACCTTGACATATCCCACTGCGCAGAATGCTGCAACATCTGCACAGAAAGAAAAGAAGACTGTATAAGAAAGTGGAATGGAGTGATTTAAATAATAGTCAGTTTAGATACCGATTATGTGGGACTTGTTAGATGATTGTTAGATGATTGTTAGATCTGCAATGGTAAGAAATTCCACATCTGGTTTTTAAAAGTGTACATATTCCTGCTGTATGTAGAAGTTAGAAAGTAGAAAGTTACTCTGAGTTGATAGGATTTGGGTGAACTACTGCCCCTTACAGGTTTGGCAAGTCTATGAATGCGCTTAACAGTGCACTTGTGTGGTTAGGTGTGGTTTTTTTTTTTAAATGAGTTGGAGATAATATTTGTTTTAAAAAAAAATGGCTATTTGTGCATGAGCTAAGTGGGAGCTTGATAGACAGTGTTGTTAAGATTCTTCATTCGCCATTTTTTGCCATATAAAAAAATGATTTGACATTGTTTATGTGCATTTACCCAAACTTCACAAAATACACGCAACTATGAGCATTTGATACAATGTAAATAATGAACATATGTTTACAGTGTTTTTTTACTTTATGTAATATCGCAATAGACTTTGAAATTTCTGTGATAAAATAAATTACAAGGATCTTCCAGCATAATTTGTGATCAATGACCACTATAACTTTTTATGCATAACAGAATTTCAACCTTTTCATTACATCACATTTTTCTTTGCATGCTGATTTTCAGGAGTACCTAACATTAAATATTGAGTTTTACTAAAATTTATTGATTATTTATTTACATTAAGCCATGTTTTTGTTGTTTTAATTAAGGTCCTACTATGTCCATAAAGAGATCTTTTTCTTCTGAGCATTACAGCATTGTTTGCTAATGAAACTAATTTTAAAACCTTTGCTACATTGCATTACTTCACAGCGTATTTTTCCATCACAAATTGTGGAGAGTAAAAATAATCCTAGGTTTCTTTTTAGTACAATTTCCAAACTTAGAGTCACAGCTCTGTTTAGCCATCCATCCCAGCTCTCAGCAGAAATTACTTTAGGGGATTCTTCATAAATAAAATTGATCCTATTAAAGATTACATTTTTGGCATCCTCCTGAACGTGATTACTTCATCCTTAGTAAGTGAGACAACATTGAAGGTTACTGAAGGTAACTGATCTGTGTTTGGACTGTTTTGATTCAGTCGAGCTTTCTGAGTTATCAAAATATTAGCTTTATCTAAACCTTGAATGTTGGACCCAATCCCATCCAAATTTTTAAAGAACATTCCCTTTGATTACTGCCCTAATTTTAGATATGATTAATCTACCCTTAGTAAATGGATAAGTACCACAGGATTTTAAGGTAGGTGTAATTAAACATTTTCTTAAGAAACCTTGTCTCGATTAAGATGACCCAATAAATTATAGAGCTAAATCTAATCTTCCTTTCTTATCTATAATTGTTGAGGAACATTTTTACTAAATGAAGTGAGCATCTACACAGTAAAGGCCTGTTTGAAGAGTATAATTCAGGTTTCAGAGCTCATCATAGCATTGAAACAGCATTGGTAAAAGTCACAATAGGTGCATTTCCACTAGACGAATTCTGGGACATTTCTGGGAGTCGGAAGCTGACAGGGTAAATACACTGGCTCGGGTCCTCTCAGCCATTCAATTCAATTCAGTTCAGTTTATTTATATAGTGCCGATTCAAAACAGATGTCCTCTCAAGGCCATTGTGTCTCCATCCAAAATTGGTCCTTCAAAGAATTTGCTAGGACGTCAGCATGCGTTTCCACAGTGAGTGACATCACTTAACAGTGTCTTAAGACGCAGCAGAGAATTACCAGAGATTGACAATGGAATAAGCAGGGTTGGTTGCTGCATTTCTGTTTGCTATGCAGTTATGCACTGCTTTGGCAGCAACTCTTCCTATTTTACAAATGCCGTTTGTTTGGCAAAATCTGTTGATATCATTTCAACCGGCCAGCATGAGTTAACAACAAGTCCTGCCCCGCAACTTCCTTGGTTTTTTTTAGAATACATACCACAAGGCTGGTGCTCAGTTGGTTGCTGGTTCAAGTTTAATCTATTAATATTAGGGGCACCCCTACTGTTTTATAAGACCAGACAACCAGGTGTAAATTCACACGTTGTGAACAATAATTGTACACATACACCATTTAAACACAGACCACTTCTCTTTAAGCTAAGGGGAATTTATTAAGAAAATAGATCAACCTTACAGCCAAAACATTTAGTCAATAATTCCCATCTATTCTAAAGCATGCAACTAACTGCTACAAATCTTATGCCCCTGTTAAACTAGGGTTGGGTCAGCCCAGAAC